>BLKM01000354.1:413267-554418 GCA_013340265.1 Coptotermes formosanus | reverse complement strand
CCATTATTGTTCCCCCCCCCCCCCCCCCCTCCAGGTTCACCTTACAGAGTCCCAGCACACAAAGAGATGCTCCACTTCCAGAGCCTTCTTTTACCCATCTCTCGAAGTCCCTGATAAAGATGCCCCCATGCCTCAGGTTCCCCTGACAGCACCCCCATGGAGAGAGATGCCCATTTCCACAGCCTTCTTTTACACATCCCTTTACCAAGAGAAAAGAAGAGCTTTGCCTTTAGCTTCAGACCCCTCTTCCATCCCAGAGCCATCTGTAAACCAGACAAAGCCCTTGGACATCGACAGGAGCCTTTGGGCCATAAATCCAGTCTTCCCTGGGTAAAAAAAAAATAGCCACATATGACTGCTCCAAATTACATTCAGGCCTCATGCTCATGGAGCCACCTCCCACCCTAAAAACAAACAGACTCTTCAAGGCTACTCCACGTTCCCCTTGTGGGGCCCCTACAGAAAGAGATGCACTGTTTCCCAGTGCCATTCATTCATATCTCTTGAAGTCCCCAGTTAAGGAGTTCCACCACAAAACACGGGGAAAAAGCAGTCACCGTCCACTGAGCCCCACATGGATGGAAGACCTATATACGATGGGGTGTGGCATGGTTCCCCAGAGGGATCACTTATGACACTGCTGTTACTACCCCTGTGCCATGTAGCCTTTGGCACAATAACCTCCACTTTTGCTTCAGTGGACCAGACCCCTGTTTCCCAGCATGTGTCACAGTAACCCTCCACAAGGTATACCCTCCATACCTGTTACAAAGTCCCACATGACCCAGAGTATGAACTGTCACCATGCATCACAGTAACACCCCTCAGGGCACCTCCCCACACGTTACCATCTCCACATAACCCAAGGTTATGGATAATGGGTTGGATTTATGGGATATGAGTTACTGGTCTACTATGCCATCAAGGCATACGGTGAAGGGTGAGGAAACAACTATACACAGCGCACATCAGTGGTAGTTTCCAGTGTTCAGTGATACATTAACATCATTATTATGTCACTCAAGAATTATTACTGAGAAAACTTCTCTGACACTAAAGGTAAG
Organism: Coptotermes formosanus; assembly: GCA_013340265.1. Lineage (NCBI taxonomy): Eukaryota > Metazoa > Arthropoda > Insecta > Blattodea > Rhinotermitidae > Coptotermes > Coptotermes formosanus. Next base: position 553,354 of record BLKM01000354.1, on the reverse strand, counting down.
GATCTGGCACATTCCTTTGGATAGAATACTATCCTAGGTCCAAACACCCAACTTCATCCCTTTCAAAATGACATGTGCCATTCATGTCACACAAATGAAACAGTTTGTATGAATAACTGTTAATGTGTACTTATTTAATTATAGCAAAAATGAACTTTGGGTGGGGAACTACAAAATTTTCATTCTTTGGAAAGGAACTGCATTGTCACATGAATGCTTACCTGGTGTGCCCGGCAGATGAGGTCAAGATCATGTCGATTAAGAAACTTGCTAACTACATCTGCACCAAAGGTGAATGAGACTCCACGATCATTCTCACCCCAACCCTGGACATCCTTGTCAGGATCCGACCATAACAGGTCACATAACAACCCTGATGCAAAATATAAGCAAAATGCAACATCACTGGTGTCTGCATCCCATTACAATCCTCCTAATGGAAGAACTTTTACTGTTGTTAAGTCCCGTGACAAATAACACTGCAAAAATTCATACGATATTTATGAGGAAACACAAGAATACAAGAAGCAAGCAATATTGCACTACTAGACTGGTTTATATCTTTCACTTCAACAAGCCTTTCTCACAGTCACACACAACCACATTAACCTTTTAAAGCCTAGCGGTAACTTTACATACTACCAGGTTTACCATTAAAAAATTCTACGTGGTGCCCACATTGCATTTATGTGTTTTGTACAGATCTCAGAACAAACAGCAACTTTTGCCTCATACATCATCAAGAAATTGGTTTTTATAACCGAAGTGGAGAGTGTTTACAGCGCGGTACGCACTGAGTCCTTATATAAAACAGATACGCTTTAACTTTAAAAGGTTAATTATACAGTAAAATATAGTAAACAGCAACACACAAATTTTGGATGTAATTGCTGGGGGAGGGATTGGCAGCCAATCCTGGAATCCCCTGAAATCTTGAGCCCCATGCTCTACTAAATTAACTAAGTTTTTATTACATGTGAATGGAATCTACAGATGAAAGCAAAAGGATAATACATTTTACAAACAAACTCACCACATCTTTATATTATATGTTATGTACATAGCAAATACATTTACCATGTGCATTTGTTGGTGTTATTAAGTTTTTAAACTCACCAGTGTCTGGAACATCAGTTGGTCGCATGATGCGTCGGATCTGTTCCATGCCCTGGAGATCTGGGCTCAGTCCCCCATGGCAACAGAAGATCTTTTCATCAATGATCGCCGCAATTGGCAAACAGTTAAAGCAATCGGTAAATGTTTTCCACAATTTGATGTTATAACGGCGTTTACCTGGGACATGTAATACTTATTAGTACACAATGAAGGTGGTATTTCATTTAGGTAATATCTGAGGTTTAAAAGGGGGGAATATCACAAACTTTAATGAAAATCGTAACACAAATCATGAACCTGTTTCACAGGGCTGCATACCAAGTTTACACACGGAAAGGACGGGCTTAAAAATAAGGAACTGAAGAACAGAAGAACCTGCACATTACAAACAATACACATGAAGTATGTTATGTGTTGGTTCTTTTCATATCATTATGTAATATGAGCAGTAAGGAACACTTGACATCCAACATATGGGAAGGAGGAAAACTGTGTTGTGCACAAATAAGAAAGCATCAGAATAATGGAATGAATAAACAAATTCAAACTGCCACTATCATACAGTCTTGTACAAAAGAGGTGCTAGGTCTACAAACTAAAGAAACAATAATATTAACTGGTGCTTGTAAAATATTCTTGTGTACAAATTGGTTAAGGCAAAAGAAGCTAAGTGTATGAAACTCACATTCATCATAGAAGCCATATATCCTGTTGATGCTTGCACATTCATGATTTCCCCTGAGTAGGAAGAAGTTCTCAGGATATTTTATCTTGTAAGCAAGCAAGAGACAAATTGTCTCAAGAGACTGCTTGCCTCTATCTACATAGTCTCCAAGAAACAAATAATTTGCTTCAGGCGGAAATCCACCATACTCAAACAGACGCAGTAAGTCTGTGTACTGCCCATGAATATCACCTATAAAAAATCACACATGAAACATTAATAAAATGCACAATTACACCTAAAATGTTTAGGCACTTCTGCAACTGAAAATCAACAATGTCCTGTATTCACAAGTATCTAGGGTTACAGGTGCTTGTACTGAAAACTTTAGCATGGAAGTCTGCTTCATGCCTAACTCATAAATTTATTTTAACTGATATATGATTTCAAAATACCCCGAGCACTCATACGCAAACACTGAAATTTGTAACGCCAATTAATCTCTCAATTCACCACAAATCTTCAGAGGTGCTTCCAGTTCGAGAAGTATCGGCTGTTGCAGAAAAATCTCCCGAGATTTGAGACAGAGGCCTCGCACTTCGGCTTCAGTCATCTGCACCGACTTCCCTGGGCGACATCCTCGAACTGCAAAAGTAATTAGTGTCACTTTGTTATGTTAAACGCGTACAATGAGATTAAAAGTCGAATACGTACATACATGACTAATACTGAACATCACGCCTAAATTTACTACTCCTCTTTGCGGCGCCTAAGCGAACATACATGCTTAAAATGGTTTCAAACCTATATGTGTGCTCCATGTGATGAAGTAATACCGGAATTCTGTAAAATACAACGTACCTTCGAGAAGTCTTTGGATAAGGCTGTCAACGTTCAAATCAATGTCGGCCATCTTTCCAGCAGTTCAGGGCCTGAAATAACACCATCGACAATTTATCGATGGAATATGAGAATGACGACTATATCGATACTACAAATCCTCTTACAGCGTTACTGCGTTCTCATCTGACATAAAGTCAACTGTTAGAATTTCATGATCACGAGTATTAGTTATATCCAAACCTATATTCACCACACACTCAACTCGCTGAAATTTCTACCACGAATTACGCTCCCACATCTGCCTTAGTAGTTCCAGAATTGTGTCAGAGGGCAGAGCTATCATTACACAGATGAGTCAACATCACTCGTGCAGCCCAGAGATTATCTCACTGTTAGTTTTACAGTGGGAGATGTTAACCGAGGTCCGCTTAGGTCTGGTGTGACATGTACCCCCAGTCTGCAACGAAACGGAGTTTCTAAAGGTTCCGTCACCTGGGTAGAAGTTACAACTGGCGTTGCGTCACACTGACCAGTCACTTGCATGTACTGAGTGATAGTTACCTCCACGACCCCCTCCTCAGCCCACTAACAAAACTATGCCGCTGCCCGTGGCAAAATTTGGAGGGTAAAGTAAGGACGCAGAAATATTTTCACTGAACTTCACAACACCCACATGAAAATTTACTATTACTATTATTTTACATTGTAAGTGTACAGTCATAACAGGTTAGTTAATGTGGTGGGGGCAGCACTCACCAGCTTCCAACTCCTTTTTTTTTTCAGAAGGCATTTTGAAGTCTGCAAAAAATTACTCTTACTAAGCCTAAGCTGTGTTAAAAATTATTATGCTGAACACACTAAATTGTTACTTTAGAATGGGGATCCACAACCTTTCCAAGAATCTAAGCTCCTCAAAATTCTAGATGCCAGAACACTGGCATAAAGCAGCTGCTATTCTGAGAACCCACAAATACTAGGTGCCACAGTACAATATGTAGTTGCCCATGCAACTTGGAGCATGAGACTTGTGCACCCCCATTTTAAAATGATGCTGCTGCTGCTGATGATGATCATGATTTTGGGTTTTCAAGTGGGCTACAGCTCTATCTCCACTACTGTCCAACATACATGCACATTTTAAAAGACTGTATGTGTAATCATGTATGCAATATCAACTGGGTCAATACACACCAACCCAGTGCACAAATGTTTTACCTCAAGCACTATAATACTTCAGATTTCTATGATAGGTTTCAGCTTACAAGCTTCTCTACAGATGTTCACAAACAAACTTTTATTGGTTGGAACCCACAGGTTAAAATCTCTTTATGAGCTGAAGGTACAACATATGCTGAAGTCTGTGGAATATGCAGAAGGGATGAAGGAGAACCATCAACCGAAAATAAACTGTAAATCACAATGCAATGAAAATGTTTAGGACTTGTACGAGAAACTGTAGAATAAAGGACACATAATGGGATGGGACAGGTCATCCATTTGGCCAGTTCGGTATAGTCTTACTGATTACGACACATGCAAACAAATCTGTAAGAAATATGCCCAGACAAATCCATGGAAATTACAGAAATCTTATAAAAAAAAAGCAGCCGTAGAATTCAGCTGAGAGATGACAAATGTAAACCTTATGTTCCGGGCAGCTCACAACAGGTGACCCTCTTCTTTTGATGGATGAGTGTAAATCTAGTCATGACAGCATACTTCCACATGCACTAGAATCCACTCATCCACTACAGGAAGAATTATTGTGCTGTACTCCACACTCCCCAAAGCGTATTTTTTATCATTCCTGTAAAAGTGACTTTAACTGCTTATGATACTTATTTCATAACTCTTATCCTAATGTAACCGCTATATTCAATATATGGGCCGTGTCATAGCTGCTGGCTACACATTACACAGGCCTGTGTTTGATACAACACCAGTCCATTCGTGATGGAAAAGTGGCACTAGGACAAGTGTTTCCCAAATTCAGTTTTCTCATCAACAGTATTTCACTAATGTTCTATACTCATACTCATTTATGTACCACTGATGCCATATAGTGTGAGTTACCAACAGAAATACTGACTCATACAGTGTGATGTTACACAACTTGGGACACACTACGTAATTTCCCAGTCTCTAGATTTGACAAATCCTTTCACTAAAACAGCCAAATAATTGTAACTGAGCAATAAGAACACATTCAATTATTCAAAACCACTGATTCTAATACCTGACTCAAATTTACAACTATGGGATACACTTCTTGGATACTGAACTTTTAAGTTCTAACATTTTATACTCCCACAGTATGACACATCATTGCCTAATTTATGCACCCTCACTCCTCACTCTGAAATTAAAGAATAAATTATATGCTGGTTTCAATAAAATCAACCATCAATAATATAAACACAACCCACATTGACCTTCAATATTTAATGCACAATATTTTGAAATTCAGTTTGATTAGTGGGGTGGGATATGGTTATCTGCCAGGATTTCTGCAGTTCTTGGTTTCATAGACATGGGCCAACACCAACATACACTGTATACTAAAAGGCAGACTGCTAAAATATGTGGCAAAGTATCATCAGTGCCTAATAATATAATTAAAATAAGAATCTAACGAACACTCAAAACCATGTCATATGCTAAAATATGGTTCAGTATAATGAAAAGCATCTAGCACACATTCTCCACTTCTTTTCTTATGCAGTATTAATACAGCAATATATTCAGTCTCCTGTCCGTTTTTAATCTCTCACAAAACAGTACATCGCTTTCAAGGTCAGAATCTCTACTGCCTTCATACCAGCAAAGAATCATGCGTAACTGGATGCAGATATGGTGAGCAACTTGTGAACCCGTGCATGTGGAGCACTAAATTGTACTCTCCATCACAGATGAAAACCGCCGGTTGGTTTTTCGATTAAAGAATTACTTACATCCGTTACAGCAGCTATAAACGGTCACGTAAGTCTTTCTTTCCAAAGTGTTATCTAACATTTGCTAACCTTAATGTTTCACTATTGCGAACATTACAAAGAACAAACCTTACACACCCCCCTTAAGCCAAAACACTCGGATGCTCCTGGCAGTCCTCACGGATTAGCGGTCCGTAGCACGGCGAAAAGAAGCTTCGATATCGCTTAACTACAAACGAAAATCATAACCTGATCCGTAACCGTACCGGAACAACATATTATAACATAGAACTGTGTAGTCAAGAACACAAATAAGGGAACGGCTGCAGAGCGTTGGTTGCTTACAGAAATAGCAGTATGCTGGTAATCTGTGAAGTAGTTCAGCCGCCAGCCGAAATACGAGATGCGCCACAAACCAGTCACGGACTTTACAACGTAAATGCTTCGCTCTTCCGGGAGCTTACGCCGTGTATCATACTCACAGATTATTACGGTACTTTCAACGTTTAACTACTAGTTTCTGCGCTAGGGTATCACAGAGTAGTATTCCTCTGTCCAAGCTACTGGGAATTGAATTCAGCACGGAATGTATGTTATCCGTCAGAGATGCACAAACCAGAAAATGGGAGTGTGTAATTAAATGTATGACGATTATTCTGTGAGTTTTTCCAGGGAAATGTGCCGCAACCACAGTTGTCAACTGGTCGACAGTGGTGTGGGGAAGTATAGCAGGCTTTTGATTGCAATTGCTCTGTCGCGCAAATTGAGTACGTCTATCATTGGTGTGGTTACTGATAACTTTGCCAACTCACATATGAACATTTTAAATCCACCTAGTTGGAATTTATTAAGTGAAACTGTAGAGAAGGTTAGAATTCTTTATGTCTTATGACCTGTCCCATTTAAGCTCAAACATAAATGGTCCCATATTCCGCCAACCCCTAGATTACCACTGAAAGGCTAACATTAGCTGATTTCAGATTTATCTCCAGTTCTTCTGATGCAATTTTCTACCTTCTAATATAATGTCCACTTTAATCTACTGTGAATGTCACCAATTCTTTGGCAGTCCAGTACTGTAAGTCATAGTAGCGACCTTAATGGTCTCATAGTTAATAGTTTACTTTCGCCTTCCATAAATCCACAGATATGGAAACAGTCACACAATATACATAAATATAAACATTAATAGAGGCTATATATATAATAGAGTGCAAAGCACTTGTCACATCCTTAATTAAAAAACTGTTGAACTAATACACTGATTGTAATAAAATAGAAAATAATATAATAGTATAATGTCATATTTGCTAGTAGTATATAATAAATATTAAAATGAAATAAAATATAATATATAGAAATATAAAATATAAGTTATAAGAACCATAATCATTTATATGTTTGCTGAGAAAAACTCTTCAACACTATAAAAGGAATTTTCTAAAAGGTAATTCTTCAGTGTGGATTTAAAATGTTTCACATCATTTGATAACATTTTAATATTCATTGGTAAGTCGTAAATTTTACTTCCAGAGTATTGGACCCCCTTTTGAAATAATGTTAAGTTTGCTGAGGGTAGATGTAACTTATAGTTATAACGTGCATTTATATCATGACTGTCTGAATTGGATTGAAATACAGTTCTATTCTTGTTATCAAGCAGAAGTAATGAAAAAAATGTATTGAGATTTGAATGGTAATATTTGTAATTGTTTATATAATTGACAGCATGAATCACGCCAACTAGAATTTGTAATAATTCTTATTATTCTCTTATGAATTTTAAAAATAAGTTCACTATGGACTGAATTTCCCCAAAATATAATACCATATGACATAATTGAATGCACATAGGAGAAATATGTCATTTTCAGTACATCTAAAGACACAAACGGTTTTATTGCCCTAATGGCATAACATGCCTTATTTAATTTTGATGTTAGTTCGACAATATGATCCTTGAGCCACCTGTAGTTTTTGGGCATCTATGTTACTTTGAGACCAAATCTTGCTGCCATACCAAAGCTGGTTGCTGTTTTGAGTGAACTGCTTCCATTGATTTATAAGTTTATTCCTATATAGATTTAACAAATCTGATGATAGTCCACATCCTTGTCTCACTTGTCTGTTAAAGTGGTTCTGAACATTGTCATTATATTTTATGTATATCTTTGAGTTTTGATACACACTCTGTAAAACCCAAGATAAACCAAACTGAATATTTACGTTTAAAATCCAAAATCCAAAATTCAATTCTGAATAGGGTGGACATTGCTTATTTTCATACTTATGCCCATGTTTTGTTAATACTATAAAAACAAGATTCACACACTGACTGCCCACTTCATAGACTACCACTCTAGCAAGAAATATGATCTTAATTAAAAAAAAAAAGGAATTTATATGAGGGTCATTCCATACTCATGGCAACTATTTTTTGGCCAAAAATATGGCAACGCAGGAAATGGAGTATACACATTTGAAAGCACATGGCATGTATAGGAGCCACTAGTATGAAGCAAGTGAATGACACATCCTTTCAATCATAGCTTCATTGTTTTATTGTACCATTCAGAATGAATATGGAAAAAAGGGTGCAACACAGACAACTCCTACAAACTCTTAACAACTGTCAGAGTAGTCTGTGAAGTTCCTATGGTTTGTTGATAACAATGGGGAAGGCGGCAAATTTAATTAGCATCGCCTGATGCCACGCGTACACCCAGACACTGAGGCTATATATAATTTATGTTTGATTTGAAAAGTTATGTTTTAAAAATCATGTTGTAAGTACAACACAACACTGTCTGCAACTGCATTTATATACATATGAATATAACTACATATTCCATCACTCAATCACCATGTCATATATTTTTTTTAATTTTATTAATTTATTTTTCAAAATTCTAATGTACTAGTCCTCAGCCAATTTCAGTGGCTGATTTCGGCTGAAGGGGAAATCACGTAAAACTTTTGATACCATAATATCTACAAAATCTGTGTTTTTTAAATTTCAGTTTTGGGGGGTTTGGGAAGGGGGGGCTGCAGTCTGGCGTTCCCCCCCACCCATGTGCGCCCTTGCCAGATGTGCTTATCTGTGCCACCTCACACAGAACACTTCAGCAACAGTATCACCAATGTAATGATGTTGTTGCATGAAATGTGTGCACATTCCTGTACATATACCCCCATTCAATGGTAACATTTACAAGTACATGCTGTGTGTTTTCAAACACATCTATTCCATTTCCTGCACTGCCATATTTTTGGCCAAGAATTTTGCCATGACTTATGGAGTGATCTGTGGTATAGGAAAGCAAGGAACTGAGAACTTTTATGCTTTTTGGTTTACAACATTTTATCAACAGCACACTGATACAGCATGGAATGACTGTGACTGCAAATGCTGAGGAAGCAAGCAGTGAAAACAGCAATTTAATCAGTTCTTCTGTCATATCAAGCCATAAAACCATTACATGAGCAGTCACTAGCATTGTATTCACCACCTATACTAATCTGGCCTGAAGGTTTGGTAAAATATTTATATGATAATCCAAAAGCCTACCTCATAAAATCAAAATTGTAATCACATCACATATCACAGAATCCTTAAATCTTGTAACAAAAGTGTGTGCTGTAAATTGATAGAAATAAATGAACATACCACCAACAATATTGTACCCATTCTTCTGTCTCTGTTTTAAAGGACTATGGATGCAAGAAGAAGGGCCGACTAAGAATCCAGTAGTGCACGAAGTCTCAGGGTTCATTTTCCAGGGTTTATGATTGTACCACAAGTGACAGCTGTACCTGAATTTATTAGTACTGCTTAACTGTTAATTTCACCAATTATTACTGTTCGCAACATACTTCGTTCACTTCTGTCTCTACACTTGGCCTGCTCGATTAATTCCCAATTAGCTGCACCTGAATTTGATGGGGATGGCCAGACATGACATGGCTTGCAAGGTCAGCATGACAGATTGGAGCTACTAGTCTGATCCAGTAACCAGCTGTACGATGGTAGTTATAATCAGCTTGCCTTTCTCATGTGTTACAAGGTTCAGGCTTGGATCTTCAATCTTCTCTTCCAGCAGTGCTACAAGTTCACTTCTAATGGTCTGTATCAGTTCAGCTGCCTATATGAATATGAGTAATGTGTCAATGTAAATGAATTTCATTCCATGACATTCTTAAGACTAGCAACAAAGGAAGAAAGAAAGAAAAAACATGGAAAGAGGAGAAGGTGGAAATATATTAAGAAAATAGACAGAAACAAAGCATGGAAGAAACAAACCAACAAATCAACAAAGTGACTTTGTGTAAATGCACACGATGTCTGTTTAAAGTCCAGCTCCATCTACCTACTGTATTCATCCAATCATCGTGCCCACCTGCTTCCAAAAATTCCGCATCAAAAAACTGGATGTGCATCATATAGGAAAATCTCATTTTGTGGTAGATGTGGGGAATATAAGCAATGCCACAGTACCCTAACCAACACTGTCTGTGTCAGCTATATGGATGGTTAGGCAAAGGTACCTGCTTGACCTTCAAAAGTATCCCTTTGCTTGCAGCAGGTAATATGGACTGTGGGCAGGGATTGTATTGCTAATACAGCATAGTCAGTGCCACTTTTCAGACCTGTTTTAAACTTTTACAACTGTTGTAAATGAATAAAACAGAATGATTGCAATCGACAGTGTCTGTGAGAAACTAAACCATCTATGAGGGATGTACAAACGTATCCACAAAGTACCCGTCAACAAGGAGTACGTATCAATTCTAATTTACTGCTACCTTCTACTGAGTTCACAAAATTTGTACCAGATATCACTGGCACACACTGTCTTGTATCAGCAGTGAGTTTTAACAATGCCAGATGGCAGCTTATTAAAAATTTAGGAGATAATGGCATTAAACATCACAACCGCTCACAAAGGGTTTAGATTTGAGACAAGAGCAACAAACATGAAATCATACCACATCCAGAACTCTTTGTTGAGTCTGAGACTGCAGAGAAAATTAAGTTCTCTTTCTGCAGTCACTAGTGGACCACATGTGGTCAAAAGGCAAAATTTCTGGACAGTGAAGAGAAGATTCCTTGATAAGCAAATTATGGGCAACATTTAGTTACACAGTCTCTGGTAGAATGTGCCAGTCAAAGATTTTGAAAGTTAGTATTTAATGACATTTTTATAAAAGACACTACAGTACATGTACCAAACTCTAAATTTGTACAGTTGTTATAAGTTTACATCACCCTTGATATGACTTATGTACTGTAGCACATCTCACCTGGTTCTGAAGCGTACCTCACCTCATGAGAATCAACTGCAAATTTGATCCAGCCATCTTCAAGAGCAATCACAAAAGTCCCTTGATGAAGTTCTACTTTAAGGCCACTTCCAGAGAACAGAATAAGTGGCAACACAGGAACCATTGAGCAGTCACGTATGTAGACACGGCTTGTTTTTAACTTTTCTTGGTAAACCAAATATGGACTTTTGAAGTATGTCACACTGTAATTGACAGATGAAGGATGCAAGTACACCTGCAGATAACCACATACAATACAACTCATGAGATTACTCCATTATTTTGCAATGCTGTAGCAGTCAGTGAGGTTACACAGTATGTGTTTGCACAATTAAATTACATATCTCAGTACGGAGTCAACATGATTGGCTGTAACCAGACAAATTGGCAGCTGCACACTGGTGTAGCTAGGGCTTTTGGTGCCCAGACCAAGTAATTACAATGGCCACCCCTAACAGAAATCATGAACTTTAAAAAGATCACAATTATTTATTGAATGTCCTTACATTCAGCTCAGTAATTTAAAATTTGTAGTGCTGAAAATTAATTTCTTTCACTTAAAATATTGCTTTTGCTGTCCAATTTCCTGCCCCTTTGACTCTGGTGTCCAGCGTGGCTGCACCACTACCCCCCCCCCCCCCTCCACAGCTATGCCCCTGCATGTACAATTTCCCCAGGACAAATATAGGAAGGAAAAGGACATAGGCACGAACACAATAAATACCGCAAAATTCAAATGTTTGCATTTTGATGATGAAACAATAAGTCACAATTATGAGAAATATAAGAACTGTCTTTAGATAACTAAGAATTTCATTAAGTGGGGCAGAGATTTCCTTACTTACACAGCCATCATCCCTTGTCTTAAACCGCAGTTCGTCAGCTCGAAACTCTTTGGGAACAGCACCTGCTGCACTCGGAGCAAATGACTTCTCAGGAGTAAGAACTTTCACTACATTTGGGTAAAGGGCAGCACACAAGATTGCAACCAAAAGACTAGTATTGTCACCATTTACATTAAGCTGTGAATGAGAACAAAACAACCTGCAGGTTTCTCAGTTATTATAACAAGTACGAAAGATGTAGAGACACTCCCTGACTTAAACAAGTTCAAGTATGCAACTTCATATGCATGCAATTTTAAGAAAGTTAAAAATAAAAAAAATTGAAATAGTAACATTTTTGAAACACATGCCAAAGTTTTCCTTGTAGGAATGAAAGCACAATGAGGTGTAGCTGGTGGAAGAATACTGCTGGTGAATAATACAGGTGACAGGGTTGTTATTCTACAGCTGACCAGGTTCCACACTGTTGCTGTTTCGCCTTCAACTGAACTCCCTTGTGTACACATTTATATTTGACCGTATGTATACTCGCTTCTCACTTGTACAAAATTTGGCTGGTGCTGGACCTTCCAGAATGTAAGCACTGCGCAAGTTGGGGGATGTCTGTACGCCAACTAAAAACATACACACACATGGAATCTGTACTTAATCTTCCTTGATTTGAGATTTTCCCTTGTTTACCATTCAATTTCAATGATCCCATGTCAATAATCTACATGTTAAATATTCTCCATTTAAGATTTTCCTCAGTTCAGTGTTCAGACCTACCGCTCCCCACAAGGACACCTTAAATGGGGGTTTCATTGTAAGCAGAAATAAGTCTTTTTTGCGATTTTGCATCCTTCATTGGTCTTTAGTGTTCAGCTACTGAGGATATCAATCTGTTGCAAAGCAATCAGCAGTACCAGCACCACAATCGACAATCATAAGTACTTCTGCCGATGAAACTGATCAACAGTAAGGAGTTTACATTGTTTCTTCTTCTTTAGCGCTACAGTCCGTTAAATTCAGTCTTGGCTTCCATCACCATACATGCCCATACTGTTCTGTCCACAGATATTGTTCATCTTTCTGCACCCATATTCCTCAGGTCCTATTCCACGTCACCCAGCCACCTTAATCTAGGTCTTCCTTTTGCTCTCCCTCATCCTGGCTTGCCTTACAGTAACTTCTTTATTGTCCTTTTACCATCCATTCTTACAACATGCTCAAGGCATTCCAATCTATGTACTTTAATCACAGTTACATTATCTGGAGATTTAAATTTATTATAAATTTCTCAACTCATTGTTATTCTCCAGCAAACATTTTCATATGTTCATCTACATGTTTTTCTCATTATCTTCCTTTCCCAGGTCATTAAGACTCTTTCCATTTTATTCTTTAGGGTCCACGATTCAGCACCATAGGTCACAATTTGTGTTATTATTTTTTATAGAGACCTACTCTTAATGAGTGCATTATATACAGTTTACACTGCAGACTGACAAAAATTAGTTTTCATAATATCTGGAACCTTCATAGCACTAATTTCAACACAACTCTGATGCAGGCATTTGTCAAACAGGATTTTAGTGCAAATTAGTTTCTCTCTATATTTCATTAAGGCCAAAACATAATGAACTTTTTAAAGTCATGCAGCATAACAAAAGTATATCACATATCAGTGTTTGTATAATGAGCCACATTTTGAGAAAACTGACAGTTAAATGTAAGCTTCATGTAAAATCATGGCTATATTGTACAAATATAAACTAAAATTAAATTTTCTCAACAACATTTAGCATAGACACCAATAAGAAATTGGCCCTTTGGTACAAGAATTAAGTGCCCAGCATATGCTGCAAAAGACTAGGGATTTAAATGGCCACCCATTACTTTGTATGTTCTTGGCCAATGACTTAGGTAATGTTTGGGTTTCTCAGCATCACTGAGAATGTCAAAGTCAACTTTCAGTATCAAAGGGTTAATTACAACCTTTTTAGTAGTATCAGAGATAAAATATGTGGATAGATGCACGGAATATGTTGTATGCATTCTGTACAGTTCATAAAAAGCAATGCATGGAAACTGAACAGAGGTCCAAGCTGTCAATATTGCTTTAAAATATGGTCAGTTGTTACTAACTTCAGGGCCAGTTATGCTTAGAATATTGTCATGTCCACCTCTTCTAGGACCTATTTCAACAGGAACAAATCCAATACTTGCTAGAAGTTCTAAAAATTGCCACTTTATATCAGCAAGTGTGACCAGTGTCCGCCATGATAGGAAATTCTCTGCCGCAAATACCCGTCCAGCATAACGATTCTGTAAGAAGGCAGCCAACCAGCGCTGAAACAGAAAAGAAAATGGATTTATCATATCACAAATCACAAAAATAAACCAGAAGCAGATGAACCACTATTTCACTGAGCAATGGAGATGAAATTACACTGTTCTATTCAGGGCAAAAATTGTACCATGAAAGACAACAACAGTGAACCAAGTACTATATTTACACAAGTACCATCCATATACCTTTAGGGCCATACCTTGATTTTAAAGAAAAGAACAAAATCTGACTGTGCCTGTAATGACTACACCAAGAATCTGGAAGTCTTTCATACAAGCAAATGTCACATAATTTAGCACAAGACAAGTAATAAATTCAATAAAATTTTAGGCTGACAGCTGTGTCAGGTGGTTCAAGTAAATCACGATTTCAGAGATCAAGTCGGTCTCTGAAATGTTGGCTTACTTGAAACACCTCACATGAAATTTTACTAGAGATAATAAACAACTGCACTAGTGGAACTAACAGGTGCAGGATCAATCACAGAACATTATTATACACACACGTTTTTTGTTCTCCAGTCACTCACTACTAGCAAGCCACATCAGTCAGTGTAAACGTTTCGTGATAAAACCACCAGCAAATGGTGCTAATACAGCATCATTCACAGCATGCAGCAGCAATCTCTCAGTGAAAATGAAGGCAATGATGAAGGTGAACATGATGGCCCCAGTGATACCACTTACAAATTCAACTGGTATGAATATTATAACTCTGTTTCCATGGGTGAAGAATTTGTTTATCTGAACTTCAATTGGTGTATAGTTAACTTTGCTATTACACTGGAGGTAAATTTAAAGGGTGTAAAAGTAATTTTGTATAATCATGAGCTGTATGTGTATTGTAATGGCACCACCCAAAAATTGGACACAGTTGTTTTTAACCCTTTAAAGACCAAATGTGTCTGTTTTATACAAGGATTCAGTGTGTACCACGCAGTAAACACTCTCCACCTTGGTTATACAAAACCAATCTGTTAATTCTGTATAAGCTAGGAGTCACTGTTTGTTCTGAGATCCATACAAAACACATAAACACAGTGTCAGCACCATGTAGAATTTTTGAACATTAAATCTGGTGATGCGTAAAGTAACCGCTAGGCTTTAAAAGGATAATAAAGCATGTGGATGACATACATATAAATGTGACAGTATTTACCTTGTAAGCAGTGAGAACAGTCAAATGATCACTATTACCAGTTGAAAAATCCCTCTTCCGTACGTCAGCTTGCTCCTTTTTCCCAAACGGGACTACAAAGGGTGATTTATAACTGAGGCAGGCAGCAATAGTCAACACAGAATCAAGACAGCAAAAGATGGCACCAAACAGCATTAACTTGCCTATTCTGTAACACAGCAGAATAGAAACTCATGCCACTATAAAGATATATCTTCTCCAAAGTGCACAAATGATCATGCAAAAGCACCCCACATACAGCACCCCCCACCCTGCCCCAAAAAAATGCTGAAAAGAAACAAATTACCATAGATTTAAGTATGGTACTATAGAATAAATATATGATCTCCATGTGGTAGCGTAGTTTCTATCATTTTAGAAATATGTTGCACACATTTTCATTTCAGTGAACTTGCCTGAGAATTATGGGCATTCATTTCTACATACAGCATGACTACACTTTCCACATGGAAGGCGCTGTACAACTGTACAGCTGTGTCTGGTAACACAACAGTACCAATGACCATGGTCACTGCTTAAAGTCACTGTTACCCACAGTTAGGGTTTACTGGAATCACAGTATGATTAAAAAGTCATAGCACAGCTCATCTCTAGTCAAAATATTACCTATGTTGATCAACAACTTAATACATAAGACACAATGAGTTTAATTTTTGGCCTGAAAGAAACATTCTCATCCTCTTTGAGGATACATTACCTGACATCAACTGGAAGTGCTGCCAAATGTTGTCCCAGTGGTGTCAAGTCACTGTTTGCATCTACAGCACCAACATTTTTGAGTCGAAGCAGTGCAGAATCCACACTTTCCACTGGAGGTGGCTCCAGTGTGCCTGCTGCAGGTGAGGAAAATATGTTGAATTTATTTAATCACTTGACACATCCACTGTGCAGAAAGCATCACTGATGAAACATTCATGAGTGGTGAATGAGAGGGATGAAAAAGAGGACTGGGTATGACTGGTTTCCAAAATACTAGCCCAACATTTGTTTGGAAAGATTGGTGGGGGACGGGGAGACGGCGGCTTGTATTCTTGTTTGAACTGGAAACTCCCCAGATATGAAGTAGGAATTGTTGCTACTAGCCACAAAGTTCAATAAAATGCTGATGCATTTTAATATAATTGAAAAACATTTAACTGAAAGAAAAATAGTACTGTGGCAAGTCTGCCTCCAGGCTATTGCCAAAATGTGCACATACAAGGGCCTGATCAAAAGTTTCCACGGTGAGTCAGTAATGAAATATATGCTCCCCTTTGTCATTATTAAAGTAAAAGTATTACATTATTCCACAGGAATTCCTTCCATTAATTAGTACTGGTTATTTACATTAAACATTGACTTCATAGTTAAAACTGAAATTACTGTGACTTTTCAAATTTAAGTAAATAAACCATAAAGATGATGCTTGAGACTGTGTCACTGAAAATGCCAGAAATACACCGTTAGTAGAGCAGCAGTTGTGTGTACTAACAGTTTATTGAACTCAGTATTTATCATATAAGTTCTAACAACAGTGTATATAATTAAAGGTAAATACTTACATGGCCTTGTAAAACAATCTTAGAGGCTACTGGTACGCAGAAAAAAGTGACAACATTTAAAATGCAGATGAGAAAACTGTCTTGCACACAAGTACATAGAAATTGGGCCACATTCCTTCTTCACCAGACCTAGTAATTATGAAAGATGTGATAATGAACTTACCCAGAACTTCATGGGCACTCATGTCTCTAAAGTGTGGTAAGGTCTTAATGCGAAGTATGAGCTGTTCCAGAGAGACTCGGTGCAGTTCAGGCACAGGCTGCCTCAAGAAATGATACTCGTAACGATGCCTGGTAAACAGGTGTATGCAGACACCTGGCATCACACGTCCAGCACGTCCTTTCCGTTGCAGTGCATTTGCTTGAGATACCCATACTAGCTCAAGACTTTCCATGTTCTTGTTAGCGTCAAACCTTTGAAGAACAAACTATCATTTTCATGGGCAAATTGTGGTAATTATTAACTCTCCAAATAAATTCTGTCATAACTGCATATGTATCAGCAGTTCCTGCATGCTTTCAAGTATTATTTGACCCCTTTATACACTGCTGCATTGTACATCTGCACACAGAAGAAATTAGGCTAAATAACTATACTACAGGAAATTTCTTTTTGTATTATATTAGAAAGTTACAAATAAAATTTAATTTCCTGAATTTTAAGTTACTTGTAATTTCAAGCAATGGCATACCCAGGATATTGGAATTCGGAACAGACTGGAAGACTGACAACACACACAACCTACAGATGGCACAGTGTTCACATCAAGTGACAACAGACAGAGCCAAACATCTATACAATAACAGCATAAGCCCCATATTCCTTACAAAATAAAGAAGGCAAAATAAAACAAACCCCAAGCCTTAATTATACATTTTCCTTACCTTTTCTCTTTCATCTTGCCACAGTCAACAACAAACACACAATCATCAATTGTCAGAGAAGTCTCAGCTATGTTTGTTGATAAAACAATCTTACGAACACCTGGCTTTGTTTTCCTAGATGGGAAATGAACAGAACTGTAAACGAATACAACACGGTACACTCGACAGGCACATTTGGCAGAAGGAATCATGATACACTAAAATCTACCCTCTGAAAATTACTTATAAGAAATGATAACCACACACAAATCATTTACATCTTCTGTTCTACCACCTCACTTAACATGCAGAACTCAATTATGGTAAGTAAAACCTCTGCCAAATTGAGCGCTGCCATTGTAACATAAAACTAAACATTTTGTCTTTTGCTACAAATGTATGAAGAAAACTTACATGTTGCAGAACTTATTCACTCTTACATTATTTACACTTCCAGACACACCTTGTTTAGTATAGCCTTCAACTTGATTTTAACAGAGAACTCAACTGAAGGATAAAATGACCATGAAGTTAATGTATTCTAACCTCAATCTAGACTTCCTTTTGTTGCAAACACAGGGAAATGGACCCACTGTTGTTTTTTCAATATCTTGGAAACTCCAGAATGGGCATAATGCATTACTTTTCATTTTCTGGAGAATTACACAACTTGCACACAAAAAATGTATTGGACATACATGTGTTCCACTCTCCTCAAAGAATATTTTTCACATTTTTTGCTCTGATAAATATTTAGCAAGTTATGTTGGAGAGTCATGCATAAATGCATTATGCCTTCAACTAAAGTGCCCATCAGGTTTGCTTGATTTCAAGTGAAACTGAAATCACATGATAGTTTGTCATGAGACTCTCCAATATTAAATCTAACAACAATCTGTTCAGTGGGTCTCAAGTCAATATAAACATACAGGGGGACAAATGGATCAGTTTTAATATGTTTTAATATGCACTGTCCAGGGACGTGACTGCCTGTAAACATACGCATCTCAAATGTTCTAATTTTTTACTGTTGTGATATATGCAAGAGACCATAAAGCAATTAAACTTCAAACTTATTTACTTTTAATACAAAACACACAATTCAAACGTGTCTGTGAACACAGTATCGATTTCTTAATAACAGTACAATTTCAACACCATAATTCTTCAATTTTGCCAACTTAAATATTCAGTCTGGAGTCTCTCTGCACAGTTGAGGCAGATTATATCTCAGTGAGACTATGGAAGATGCTGATGTATTAAATTTAACCCTATGACCACGGAAGTCAACTTTAGTAAATGTGCAATGTGATGCTGAGAAAAGCAAATGTCCCCTATAATTACTGGCAAAGAACATGCAAAATAATGGGCTGCCATTTAAATCCCCAGTCTTTTCACAGAACACACGGTGCACTTAATTCCAGCGCCAAAGGGTTAAGTGAAACAACACTTCTGAATTTACTTACTTGAATACTTCGGCCTGTTCTTCACTAGTAAGTGCTGAATGTAGTGGGACCAACACAAACTTCCCAGAGCGAGGCGTTATGACAGGATGATCCATCAACTGATCATATAGAGTTGAAATCTCAGCCAAGCCCGGAAGGAATACCTAGAGAATTTCTGACAGTTCTACTACCCTTAAAGTTGTGGACACAAAAACGCTTACTACAGCTGCCTTAGAAGATTTCCCGAACAGAAGTTTGAGGGACAAGTAAGCTTTTGCATGCAGTCAAAAACAGGACAGAATATTAAATAATAAATTCAATGGTTAGTTCTGTCCAAAAACTTGCTAGGCATGATAAGAACATAATGTTTTAATATCCGGCAAAACGATATATCTGGCAAACATCTGGTCCCAGAGGTGCTGGATAAACCAATTTATACTGTGTACAGTTATATAAATTATTTCACATGATAAAATTAAAATGGAAACCCCATTTTAGTACTTTCCTTGAGAATAACAGAATTGAACACTCCCATAAGAAAACCTTCTTCTCCTACATCACCTTCGCTGCCTTTACATAGTCATCATCATCCTTTGACATTTCCACAAGGACAGTTCATCTTATGATGAAAGACATCTCCAGCCTCCTCTATCCTCACATTAGCATATCTCTTTTCTCTGTGTACTCTTTTTCCTTTTGTATATCTTCTGTCACTTGTATTCTACAATGTTTATATAGCAGCCATTTCTATTGCTGACCTTTCTAACAGAAATCTACTACCATCTCAATGGCACAGATCATCACTTGGCACAGCCCCTCCCCACACTTTATAGTTGGGGCCCTCTACAACTTTTAACGAAGTTACTCACAGATCTCATAAGAGGAACCCAGAGTTCTTTGAATAGAAGGCGATAGTCTCTACATTTTGGGGCCCACTGACCCACTGGACTCCTCCATGCTGCAGGGCCTACAGGTGCTTTATCTACACCACTGTGTCATCCATTCATGTCACGGTATCTTCAGTATCAACCAGTACTTATTGTGTTTACACCTTCAGATTCTGCCTAATGAGTATATTTCACAGACAACCCTCAAGGAAGAAATTTAACACTGAATAAGGAATTGCATCCACTTCGGAAACAATCAAGGTGAATTATGTACGATTATCATTCTTGTCAGTCACATTCAGTCAGTACTGATGGTGTCCCTGTGAAGACTCAACGTAGGCACTTCCCACATACAAGTAAGAAGAATTACCACTTGAGCCAGCTTGCTCAGTTTAAACTGTAGAATGAATCATCTGCAGTATGGACAGAAGCTATACAAATGCAGAGGTTAATTCAAAGATACACTTCAAAACAGAAACAGAATATAAAGAGACTTTTCAAAATAACTACATGTGCATACCAGAATAGATCCTCTTGCTGGAAAACCATGAACACCAGCAACAATCCATGTGATGACAGTCTCTATAAGATCGTAGTTAATCTTCTCTGGATCCATCAAGTATAAATTCTTGCATGTCAGCTTTTTATAATCTGTTTTGGGTACAAATAAAAGGAAGGTACTGTACATTAACCTTTTAAAGACGAAGCGTATCTGTTTTATGTAAGGACTCAGTGCGTACCGCGCTGTAAACACTCTCCACTTCGGTTATAAAAACCAGTCTCTTAATGTTTTATAAGGCAAAAGTTGCTGTTTGTTCTGAGATCCGTACAAAACACATAAACGCAATGTGGGCACCACGTAGAATTTTTTAATCTTAGACCTGTTCGTATGTAAAGTTACCGCTAGGCTTTAAAAGGTTAACCCACAGCAGTAATGAATAAACCAGCTTTAAGGTTTGGGGGCAGAACTGAATGTGCATTTCCTGGAATACTTAATTTTTAGTTTACATACGTCAATAAAAAGGACAGAACATAATAGGCTAAAAGTGTACAGGAGGCTAAGATCCTTCTTGATTTACAGTGTTAGGGAGTAAGTGTTACATCTGTCAACTCCAGTCACGCATCAATATTAAATGATAAAATGCAACACCTATTTAATGAATCTGTGAGAGAATGGCTTTTCTTACAGCACTGGTGCACACTTGTTCAAAAAATCTAAAAGCCATCTCAAAATTCCGGCAGCTGGAGGGTGACATGAGGCAAGTTCCATACTGAGGACCCACAAGTACTAGACACAACCATACAAAATTTTGTTCCCACTGCAACCTGGGCTCCTGGATTGGTGTACCCCTGTCTTGCACTAAACTGAGGTCTTCACTAAATGGGGTTACACAAAATTGCATCAAGAAATCATTCACATTCTTGTGAGACAATTCTATGTATAATTAGGATGAAATAATGCTTTGAATACCCAGTTAAAAAAACAATTTCTACAGAAATAAATACAATTACATAATCAATACTATCAAATTAATTCCTACAAAAGTTAATGATGTAAAAACTAAAACAACCTCAGTAAAAAGTGACAGTGGCTACAATTCTAGATGTAGCATGGCTGTTGTGCATATGCAGTACATGAAGTGATATGACAAAGATTATGGCTGTGTGGTAACGAATTCTGGCACACAGCAGATGTGAATACTGATTGTTGTTTCAATCCAAACCACACTAAATTGATGTACAAAGGCCAAAAATTTTTTATGCTAAACATGAATCATTTACTACTCTGAAATTCACTAAATACACTAAAATAACAAACTTTATCAAGGGCTTTGGACAGAAACAGAAAAAAAATATTAACTATATATAGGACTTCACTAAATGTGGGAACGCCCAAGTAAATCATGATTTCACTGTGCTTAGCTTGAGTGATTAGCATTTCCTCTAAATAAAACACATTTACAAAGAACTCATAAGGCCTACATTCCTTTAAATGCTTCCTCTTATAAACTTTATTGACAATACACATCACTCTTACTGAAGTGTGTGTGTGTGTGTGTGAGAGAGACAGAGAGAGATGCAACTGGCTGGGCAATATGATATTGCAACACTACAATTACCCTCTACTTAAGCCAGCCAAACTTTCATAATGCTCACCTGTTAGCCTCAAAAGACCAAGTTCCAATCACATGATCATGACATTCTTGCTCAAAAGTTTGTCAATGTTGAAACAGTAGTGTCCGTATGAGTCACAAGAAAATTTAAAAACACCATAATAAATAAATAAATAAATAGAACAATGCAGAAATGAACAATATTAGCTAACCCAACACCAAATAGCATCCTATACGGCAAGCAGCTATAGTGATGCCCGTAAAAAAAACACTGCCTAACAGAACTTACCTTTGTAACGATGGTGTAACTGAGTTATACTGAGGTTTTCATCTCGAGTGGCTGCATTTTTTATGACTGCTGCTGACCCCTGAATATCAGCCGTTTCAAGTTCACATTCCAAAGACATCATCTCACCAGGAACTGATGCGCCAGACTTTTTCATTTTGCGTGCATTGACAGAATTCTCTTCTAACACATAATTTGTCTTATCCAGAATGTCCTCTAAGAACAGTTGTTCTACTGGGAAGGCATGACCTGAGACATAAACATATGATTCTTATAACATGTTCATTCCCTTTCTATATCTTTATATCCCACATCTTACTACAAAAACACAAAAGGACAAATACATACGAGAAGCATTACAACGTATAGATGACATTATTTAACATCTGCTATACGTCTGAAATTGCTCCATTAAAAAGAATAAATAAATACATACTATGAGTACAGGCTACAGACATGCAATGTTGTGTAAACTAGTATCCATCTGTGTCATATCCCAGGTTGCTAGTCTTCATAGTTGTTGCTGCGACAGGCTCAAATTGCACAACACAGGCCAAGCTACATTTGTGGGAGATTTCTCCATAATACATATTTCCTGTGCACCTAATCTATAAGTGCCCTGATTCTTACTCACCAGGAATGTTTACTGTAGACACTTGCTCAAAGTAGCTGGAGAACAGGCTGACATTCAGTGTTGCACTCATGAGTATGACCTTCAGATCAGGTCGCAAATGAAGAAGGTCTCGCAGAATGAGTAGGAGGAAATCACTGAAAATTAGAACAAAATTTGGAAACTGATAATGCCTAAGACTTCTTTCATTGCACTGAAACACAATGCTCAACAATTCTAGCAGTCACGTACTTCAAAAACTTCTTCCAAGACTTTCTCTATCGTCATTAAATTAAACCACTACATTTTGGAAGAGACTTCTTCCTTCCTCGGGTGATATCACCTGAGGAAGGAAGAAGTCTCTTCCAAAACATAGTGGTTTAATTGAGTGACGATGGAAGAAGTCTTGGAAGAAGTTTTTGAAGTAAGTGACATCAAGCCATTGTCAAGAACTGTGATGTTGCAATTCTAGCAGTCCTCAGTGCAAAATAGAACTGGGAAGTCTACAACGGATGGATAGTTGCTGCAGCCTATGAATCATATCTGTCAGACCAAAAAATGCCCCCACACTGAGAAGTGCAAAGGTCTGGACAGAGTAATAGTGGTTTGCACAGAAATATAAAATATTCTTCAATGCAACTATCTTCAGCAACATGAAGCAATTTCACATGGTTAGCTGAGAAACTGCAGTGCAATACCTTTAAGTTCACAGAGCAATAAAATACTATGCAATACTTTCTGCACCACCAGTATTAAGCCTTTACTGTGGTAAGACAATTTAAATTAAATCAGCAAACTATTTACCTTGCCAAATTTTCATGTGTGTCATTGTAATATACTAAAATAATAAACACACACATGCGCACACACACACACACACACACACACACACACACACACACACACACACCTCTCATCACTGCGCTCATGTACTTCATCAACAATGATGTGAGAAACAGATGTCAAATGTGGATCACTTTCTAGTCTCCGCAGCAGTATACCTGTTGTACAAAACAACAGACGAGTTGATGATGACACCCTGCTCTCCAAGCGTATCTGTCAATACAAAATAAAAATGTTCTAACCAATCACTGTGATGCTACAGTATTTATTCACAACCAGTAATACTAACACAGACTGCAAATGGTCTTCCACCATTCCACCATGCAAATTTAGAACCATGAAATCCAAAATGGTAGTAACAAACAATCCACACATCTTAAAATTTCACATACTGACGAAAACTACTGTTACTAGGCTTTGACTAAATAATAAGAACAAATCTGTATCCCGTAATATCTGTAGCAAAGGGGGCAGAAATGATTAAAGTTTTGTCCCTTCACCTTCAGTGAGTTAACAGTCAGACAATCAAACAGATAAGCATAATCCAAGCTCAGTGCAGAAATAGAGGAGTCAGTTTTGCTTTACAAGCAGAATGTATTCTGGTGAATTGAAATTTGACAGTCAAATCTTCTGATGCACCAAATGTTACCTGGTAACCGACTGTGTTGCCAATTTTTTCTACTCGTTCCTCTGCTACTCTTTCAGCTACACCAATGGTTGACAGTCGCCGTGGTTGTGTACAAATTATCTCCACATGCCTCCTATTTTCTGAATCCCAGTTTAGAAGCCAGCTATCAAGCAAGAACTGTGGAATCTAGAATTCAGTATAAAGATCTGCTTGCATCTGACCTTCTCATACGACACATGAAAATATGTATATGGTCAATGAATTTCAGAACCATCACACTAGGCCAACCTTACCTGCGTACTCTTGCCACAGCCAGTCTCACCACTGATCACCACCACCTGATGTTGTTCCACTGCATCCAAGATAACTTCCATGCAGCTCCAGGCTGGCAGCATCCGTCGGACCTCAAGTGCTTTCATGTAACAGAACTCATTTTGCTTCTCCAGAAACTTACGAACAATATTTTCATCATCCCTGTTCCATACATCAAAATTTAATGAAAGTATAAAAGCAACAAGATAAGAGGCAGAGGAGGAGAAACAGCAGGGGGAAGGACCAGGGGGAGAGACGGCAAATGCTGTTTTAAAATATATGATAATTTGATTTTCTGAGATATTATTCGAGGCACAGAAATGGACTGTTGCACTGATTCACACTGGCAATGAACCATTAAGACAGGCAGCTACAACATTTAAACATACAAACACATGCATCACAAGAAGTTCTTATAAATTTATATTTGTATTTGTTCATCACCTATCATACAAAAACACACTGTAGTAACCACTGACCTGAGAATTTCATAGAGACTGCGCTGATGGTGACGTTGTGCATTTCCACCATGCCTTGGAGAGATCTTCACAGTCGTGTCTTCCACTTTCACACATATGTTATCAGGTGATGGTGAAAGTGTGGGGAACAGAGGACTATTTTGGTCAAGAAGGGCAACGTGATTATCTGTAACAACAACACTTCTTAAAAACCAAAGACATATGAGAACAATGTCAAACAATGCAGTGGAAAAATTGATTACAATAGAAAACTACAGATACTTGAGAGGTGGGGTTGTGAGGTACTGCTACATAAAGAGTTCTGGAGACATTTACTGGAGAAATTACAGTAATGCTATCAACTCAAGGTGGTACATGTATTAAGTATGATATGAAGGAAATGCTACTGCCAAGAGGTATGTTATGTAGTTGCAAAGATTAGCTCAGTTTTGATACAGAATGTTTGATATGATATGCCATGTCCTGTTATGTCAGCACAAGCAAGCCAAACATAAGACACAGTAATGATCATCAGCCAATATTATGCAAGGAAAGAAATGCATATGCATATACACAAAAAAACAAACAAAATATATTTGGCCAACAGACAATGTACTTTGTAATCCTGATGTGACCAATGGTCACATCATATTCCACATCTACTGACAAACCTTTGGAAGTAGCAGATGACATTAGTGCCCAGTATACATACAGAGTTCCATCAAAACATGGGAAGGAAATAATTTCGAGAAATGTGTTGCACATTTGGATTTGTATATGCAGTTGAACTTGGTTATAACATCATGATGAGAACTGAATATTTTGTGTCATTATAAAAGACTGCTGTTATAACCAAAGAGCATAATGTTATTGTTAACAGTGAGAAATTAATTGGTACCACAGAATATGCAGTGCTACAAAGTGTTGCATAAACCAATGTCATTATAACTGGGTTTGACTGTATAGTATCCTGTTCTGTTTCACAAATTCATAAATGTTACTGGAATTAATCATTTTTCTACTGCAAAAATGAACAGAAAACTCTTATATTAGAATTTGCGAATTAGGAATAGTACCAAAATCATATACGTCATTTGCAGACCTAAACATATTATTACTTAAAACCCATCTGATAAAGGTCTATGGTAAGTACACAGTTTTGCTTCTGCCTTTAACCACTTCACCATGAGGGCATATACAGGGCAGAGAAAGAATACCCCCCATAAATTCTTAGCCTTGACACCAGACAGCAGTTGTCAGCTTCATACTCCAACACTGTGCCCCAGAAACCCATGGTTAAATGGGCCTGAAAGTCTGGAGATCATGGTGAACAGAAAAATTCCATGCAGTAAACTTGACTCCAGATGTCCAGTCACTGCTGAACAATCCTAATGAGTTAACAGGAACATAATGCCACTCACTTTTCAGAATCTCAATCATCTCATCTGGATGATCCAGTAATAACTGTGCTACAGAATACTCTGCTGGAGCCTCGTCTCTAGCACAGATCTGCGCTTCCTGCAGTCACTGCTGAACAATCCTAATGGGTTAACAGGAACATAATGCCACTCACTTTTCAGAATCTCAATCATCTCATCTGGATGATCCAGTAGTAACTGTGCTACAGAATACACTGCTGGAGCCTCATTTCTAGCACAGATCTGCGCTTCCTGCAGCAATCTGCTTGTCAGTTGTAGGCAAGCTTCAGGAGGGAAGTTGCTTGCTGTAGTAGTCAGGTACATTAGAGCTGGCTCCAAAGGGTAGGAAGATCCTGGTGAGTGAATCAAGGCAATGAAAGGGAGTGACAATGAAAACATCAACTCACTACACACAAAAATCATCCATGTTTAAATTTTTAAGGACATTAGTACTCCAGTATTCTTGAGGCTGGCCAGCATCAATTAGGACCTTTAGAAATGCTTCAGTCATTTAAAAATACCACATCAGTTACTGAATTTTCAGAGTGAGGATCACAACCTACTTTGCAACTTTGAAGAAATACAGACACTCCCCAGCTTATGCAATTTAAAGGTATGCAATATCAGACTTGTGAAGTTTTAAAAAAGTAAACAAAATTGAAACATTAACAATTTCTTAAATGTGTGTCAAGTTTTTCCTTGTGGGAGTAAAAGCAAAATGAGCTGAAGGTGGCAGAAGAATACTGCTGGGCTGGCAATAACACAGGTGGCTGGGCAGTTGTGCTGCATCCGATTAGGTCCCAGTGCACTGGAGCTCGGATTCAACTGACTCCAATGTATCTACATATACAGTTGACCATATGTACCAGTATACTCAATTCTGACTTGTCCAAAATTTGACCTGCATCAGATCTTCTGGAACATAACTACTGTGTAAATGGGAAGTGTCTGCACTGTGAAAACAAAGAAAGCTGTAATGACTGTAAACCACTTGCACAATAAGAGGAAACACTTTAAGTTTGTCTCCAGGCATTTGGTATAAGCCCCACTGGTTACCCTGCAGTCATCCCAACAATAGTTAGTTCGTCGTGTACTCACGGCAGTGTATCTTGGTCCACCTCACATACCACAAACATGATGGGCTGCAGAAATTCCAGGAGGTGAATAGGTATTGGAGGAACATAAATGACATCCATCATGAGCTCCCAGAGACTAATACCTAAAGGTGCCCCATCTGGGAAACACAGAGGCTTTGCGACAGTTCCTACATGTCCAATCCATCTGCCAGGAAACAACATAGTGAGATAGGCATAGATCTCTCTATGGAAATGTGGTGGTGCACCTTGATGAAAAATCATGGTACCATGTTTGTGATGCCAGCTTCAGGGAGGCAGTAAACAAGGCTGACTGAAATGTGCTGCAGAGAATATGGGAAGAATTAGACTACCACTAAGATATCTGCAAGGTAACTAGAGGAGTTCATACTGAGCACCCACAGATAAACTTGAAATGCCATGTAACTGGTTTTGTGTCACTGCCACTTTCAGTATATTCACTATATTTCATTCCAACTATCAAGTCAGGTTTGGACTACGCTGTACTCTATCAGAAGGGATATTATGAAATAATTGTGAATAATGAATTGGATAGACCATGGAAGGAAGCAGTGCTGGCCTATTTTATTGCACTGTCCCAGCTTTGCCTTGGGGTAACCGTGAAAACACTGTTCAGGATAGCCAGTACCTGATGAGGATTCAAACTGGCTACCTACCAATTGCTCTTCTCCTTCACACTGGCAATATAATCTTACAATAAATCTAGTTACTGGTATTTCAGTACTCCCCTCCTCCCCAGACACATACCAAACTACAAGAAGTGACAACTGGGCATCACCATTTACAAACCTTCAGGAAATCGAATTTCAAGTTGGAAAAGAGGTTTCTCTGACTTCTCCTCCTCCTTTGGCAACACTTGCTGCTTCACTATTGGCTGATGGGAAAACCGACATGTCTGAGCATATTTACAAATTCCTTTGGCAAAAAATCTGGAACATCATTTGCATAACTGTGATTATATGTTGTAGTAAGAATTCCCCCACCCCCCCCCCAAAAAAAGCATAAGAGTTATAAGAATGCCTCACTACAGACTGATTTGCATGCGCCAGTAAGAACTTCCAATCACAGAAATTAAGAAGTTGTGGTTTATCCTTATTTGTCAATATTCTGTGGAGCTACTGCAACACACACACTCTGAAAGACTGTGTTTCACAGCATGACACAAGACTGCAAACATGCATACAAAACTGGTATGAGACATCTTCCTGTGCTCTGAAAAGCACCATCATACAAATGGTTTAAATACCATAAGTGAGATTACATTCTCAAAAGAAATAAAAATCAACCTTTGCCAAATTAGAACCTAAACAATTCACCTGTTTCTGACATTAGTTATTTTCACTTTTCTTTCAGAACTAGCAACATCACAACATAACCTTTGAGGTTCTTAACACGATCTACACATAATGCAGTTCTCTGCGTTCCTCCGCCACAGCATGCTGGAAAAATCTTCCAGTGTTTCAGGGAAACCAAATGCTGCCTTCATGTATACCTGTATTATGCTTTAACAAACCAACACACTGCATACTGTAACACTGTACATGGTTTTTAGAATCATAAATTAACAAATCAAATTTCATGTTATAAACTGCTAACATAGCAAGATGTTTTACCTACAAAACTGTGGCTGAGACTTCACAGTCCTACTCAAATCCCTGTCACAGCTACTGTCTCTGTCCTTGTCCAGACCTCTTTTGTTGTTCTGTTCATTCTCCCTGCCATCATTATTTGAGTAGAAGTCAAGCAAGTATTCTAACTGCAAGTTCAATACCCACAAACGATTAGCTATACGTTCCTCAAATGCAGAGTCATAAATAGATTCCAAAGCACATTTTTCTTCTTCTCTTTGTTGCAGAATCTCATATGACTGAAGATTTGTTGCACTCTCATCATTATTACCATTGGTAATGGAATTATTATTTATGATAAATGGAAATGTGAGTCCAAGTTTAAAGTACTGGGACAACAAAACCTCCAAAGCCACACCAACATCTCCATGTGTCAGTTCCAGTGCTTCCAGGCAATGTGATCTATAGAAACCATAACTGTAAAGAAAACAGGGCCATTCTGTAGAACGTTAAGGACTGTTCACCATTTTATTTATTGCTGTGGGCAATTTTATCAGTTTATGGGCACAGAGAACAGATGGAGATGAAGCAATAAACTGACAATCTCTTACATTACTAGCTGTCAACAGTCACTATTATGCATTTAATTATTATTATTCACTGCATGTTTCAGCTTCAACATTAGCCCTTCCCTGGTGGATCCCTCAGTTGCACTAATTACAGAACTGGCCCACATTATCATATAACAACAGGATCATAACCTGTTAAGAGCTGTTGTAACATTAAAATTAGGATTCCATTCTTCTGGGATATGATGCTGTGCCACCATGTGACTGAACCTGATGTTTCAAGGCAACACAGTACTGTCAACCTCAATGGTGGAAATGTCCAAGACATTAAACTTATATTATTCATAGCGTGCATAGTTACTAATTAAGTACAAATTGATACCAACTAATGCACTGTTATTATTCAGTATGTTACAATACTGTGTTCCAACATGTTTTGATCTGTATTGGGATCATCCTCAGGGAAAACATTTCCCCAAGGATGATCCCAATAGGGATCAAAACATGTTGGAACACAGTATTGTAACATACTGAATAATAACAGTGCATTAGTTGTTATGAATCTGTACTTAGATTAAACTTAGTTAATCATACAAAACCCACTACAGTTTGGCAGTCTGCAAAGCAGGGTTTATATTGGACTATCATGCACTAAAATGATATTGCCTAAACAACATTCAGTACAAGCACATCTGAAGAACAGCTCTGCAGACAAAATATGTGCACACATACAACCTCTACAGTATGGAATTATTTCATGAACTGCAGGCAAAGCGTGTACAAAACTACACAAATAAAAACATTCCATACACATTGCAAAAAGCATTATACACACCTCTCAAGTTTGGGCAAGGCATATATATTCGTATGATCTTGCGTCACTGTGGTATCCACACTCTTAGCAGAGTAATCAATTCCTCCTTGAACCACGAGGTGACCACGATCAACCCAATACTGCTGGCTCAGGTTTTCCCCCTGGTCCAAGTATGATGACAGACCTTTCAGCGAGAAGTTCTAACAGGGAAAACAAGCTTCTGACATGATGACATAGTGGAAGAGATAATTAAATAACCTGTAAATCACCTTTTTCAGGGCAAAATTCCAGAGTGAGACACGCCACTTTGTCCACCACAAATCCCAAGTGCTCCTAACCTGGGAATGAATCCAGGCCTCCACACCTGTTGGTTATGATTTTCCAACACATGAAAAACATTCACTTCTCTGGACAGTGAGAACTTCAAAGCATTAAGCTTCTTTTGCAAGAGTCAACTAAATTCCCAAGAGAAAAGTAACTGCACACTATAAAAAATGTTGAATTACAGAAGGAGAACATTTGTACATGTATACATAATGCTAATTTATACAATAACAGACTCTGAGACTAAATTCAGCCACTGGAAGTTTTTTGTCAATTGTATCAGATGAATATCTAAACAACCTGATCAATGGCTACAGTGCTAGCCTTAGCAAATGTGGGGCCCAAGTGCAATCCTTGTGGTGGGCCCCGAAAAGTTACTGTGCAGAACAAAAAAAGGACTAATGTCTTGGTATATTAACTTAAATTATAAAACTATTATAAAATCAGTTTCAGAGCATTTTGTTGCATCTCACTGCATATTTTTAAAAATTACTAATGTGTGATCCCCCACAAGCATGGGACCCCATATGCGTGGGCCCAATTCCGTCAAATTGGCCCAATCAGCCTAAGGCCATCATGAATGGCTAACCAAAAAGTTAATGACTGCAGGAAGAAGCCTGTGTTTCGATCCGTTTCCTAGCGTACTTTAATTTAGGAACTGGATCCTTTGCAGGAAATTAAGAATGTAGTGAGTAAAAAATGATACAGCATAAAAGTTACAGTGTGATCATTGGACAGTGTTCTGTAAATCAGTCAGCTACTCAATCAGAAGAGGCTGATGATACTACTCTCTACTCAGGCCACTGAGATGCAGTCCACTAGTAAAACTGGTAAACATACAGCATACTAAATTACAAATGAAACTTGATCAGATTACAGCAAATGCTTTCTACTGTTACACAAAAATTCTTGGCAGCACCCTTAAAGAGTCTGAATCCATGTGCTGAACTTCTTTTGCACAAATAATGTAAACTTGAAATACAAAACCTAAAACCTCAGTCTCCTGTGCAAGGGATCTACATTTCGAGGAGAATGTTCAAGGCTACACAGCATCTATTTTATGTAACTTCTCTTCATTCAGCACCTACCACTTTGATACTGTTATTTTACTCAATAAGACACTGCCTGTCATTTCTGTTTGTACAAAGAGTCTCTTACCCAGGAAATCCTGGAATCTACATCAGAAGATCCTCATTATTTTTATTAATTATTTACTTGTTTACTTAATGACACTACCAGTAGCTTCATTTTAAATAGTGAATGGTAGGATGGTTACTGAATAATGAGTTTGACAGGATGGTGAAGGAAGTGGCCATGGCCTAATTTGCAGAACTATCCAACATTTGCTTCATAACACAGGGAGAAAACAAATTCCTCAGGCAGGTAAGATGTTCTATGGGCCAAGATTTTAAATGGGGATCTCCTGCACATCAAGGATCACTGCTACACACTTGACTGTGACATCTGGTCTCTTATTTTCTCCTCACAAGTATTCTTCCATCAGTAGCACACATAAACACTCACTGTGCTAGTGTGTAACTTGTATGCAGCATTTAAAAACAGGAAATAATATGAAACTGGCAACTACAGAAGCAGTGCCATGGAGCTACAGACCTATGAGTGGGCCAGCACATAAACCACAGGTTCACTTCACAGCAGCTGCTGAATTTAACTGGGTGACAGACGTAAGAAATTGTAATGTACGAAAACTTTTTTCAGTTTGCTTAATAGACTAAACATATGCCCAATAACCCAACATAAACAACATATCAGGTGGTGGCTACCTGCAAAATGCTACAAACCTGTCATCTGCAGCATGCTAACACAATTCTTGTGCCATAAAAATGTTAGTCAACCTAGCTGCACATCCACCCCTGTTCATGTCTCCTATGAACGTAACCTTGCTTTCCTAGGCCAGTATGTTTGTAACAAGCATATGGTCCCTCACCAGTCACAGGATCCAGAGGTAATCAAGGGTGATAAGCCATGAACCAACCATCTGTGCAGGCATTCCTGTCACTAGCACCATGCTATGAAGCAGTGAAACAGACATACAACACATTCACTCTTACAGCAGTGTGAACACTGGCTTACCTTTCTGGGTAGTTATTAAAAAGTTTTTGTAACAATTATTTACCTCACATAAGTGGCACAAATGTAATAATCATTACTTACAGAACCTCGCAAACGCTTTATGGTTTCCAGTACTACATTTTCTGACTTCTTGCTGAGGGACAGCCTTTGCATCTCTACTTTCAGCTGAGTAGGGCCGGTGGCGATTGCATTGCTGTACCCAGAATGAAGCATGACATGAATAAATTAACTCAACCTTCTGCAAATCAGTATAACTTCAAATGAATGTCATTACGGCACACGAAGTACAGGTCTCACCACGGTGCAGTATAACTCACTGACCTGGAACTTCTACCATCGTTCTTTAACTTAAGGGTTATGTCTTCCTCGTCCACAAATGAGACCGAATTCTTCGAACTCCCTCTCTTTGTAAATTTCTTCTCGCTCATATTTCATTGATTATGCAATACTAATGTATATATCTGCACTGAAAGATATTAAATAAACCCTAACTGCTACTGTATATTTTGCTGCAATTTACTGTACAATGCTCATTACAGTTTCATGACACGCCATTGCCACACGTTTAACATTGCTTTTCGTTCTTCAGTTGTTGACGCAGTGCACACAGGTTTGCCATTGTGTATACATTACGTGACATCTAATACAAATACATATTACACTGCACGTAAATAGTACAACTCTTCGACATTCCAATAAAATCAAACAATAACATATAAACATGAGGGCTTATGGGTCATGTGATATATATATATATATATATATATATATATACATACATACATATATATATATACACACACACGTACGAAGTTAAACTTCAACATAAGTTGGCCAACGTGGTACGCTGATTGTTGTTCATCGGCATTCCTACTGATGCAGCGGGGCGGGGGAGTGATGGGGTGGCTTTGGCAATAACAAAAGCAATAAAGTATGCGTTTTATTGCGCTTACTTCATGCCAGAAGGTGGTGATGCCATAACCAGTCATGCAAGAACTGCTGTAGTGGTAAATCGTGTGTGCATTATGCTTCAAGAAATAACACACAATAAATTAAATCTGGCAGTGCCATCACAAGACATGAGATTTAAAAGAAGATTATTGCTCGTACTTATTGTTGTAATAGTGGTCATATGGTTAACAAGCCTCGGGAGGAGAGGTATGGAATTTAGATCACGAAATACATTATGATATGCCAGAACAAAACCGTTTGTCCAAACCCTCAGTTTATTTCTTCCAAAATTTTGTTGTTTGAACCCTCATTATAATGCCCTGTCTTTAACACCACGGCGCAGAGACCTACCTGAAACTTTGAAAGCTGCTCAAATAATCAGTAAATTCCCCACTTTGTAGGGATCATACTGTCCTCCCACATACGATTCAGTCTTTTGAATTTGTCTCTTCTATTTAAATTCTCTGATATCTTTGT
The DNA here is from genome assembly GCA_013340265.1 of Coptotermes formosanus. Lineage (NCBI taxonomy): Eukaryota > Metazoa > Arthropoda > Insecta > Blattodea > Rhinotermitidae > Coptotermes > Coptotermes formosanus. The sequence continues at coordinate 518,787 of BLKM01000354.1, read as the reverse complement.
TTATGACTTTGCTCAGCTCCCATGCATTCTCACACCATCTTCACATCCTGCTTGATGCCCTAATCATGTCTGGTGAACCAAATTATGAAGCTTCTCATGCAATTTTCTGTACCCTCCTGTTACTTCCCCTCTCTTAAGATGCATATGCAAATATGCACAATTTATATTCTTCCCTTATGATGAGCACTAAAGCTTCACACACACTCACACAAACAAACAAACAAACAAACAAATATACATACCATTATAATTTATATATAAAGCTACTGCCCAATTACTCCATAATATTTCAGGTACAATTGATCTGCCTGAAGCATTATCTCCAGAACTGGAAATCACAGCTCTTAAGCAAAATGTGAGTATGACTGGAAGTGTGATATCTTCTTACCTCACCCTCACAAAGTACACAGTTTCCTTTAGGCGCTGCAAAAACTGTGAAGCTAGATTTTGTGCTTGGCTGGCCATTTGGTATATCTAATCCAGTGTAATTTAACGTCACTTTAACTCTCGCTACCGTACAATACCTAAGCTGCGTTACAACCTGTGTCAAAATGCCATGTGTAAGATATACACTGGAAAAGTGACTGTGTACAGTACTTCTATGAGATGCGGTTGACATGGATAGATGCCATGACATGTCATGCACTGCTCAATACTTTCCCGAATACCTCATGTCGCTGAAAGATTCTGTTTACTGATAAGCACGCAATTTATTGCAGTACGCATGATAGAAATGTTGTTGTGCACTAACAATAATTTGCATTTTACAGTGAAGTTTGAACATAAACCACCACGTGATATTGTGGGCCAATATGATGGCAACTCGTTTTATTGGCCTCTTTCTTTTATGGGTCGGCTGATACCGTATCTCATGCAGGAATGTGGCATGAGAGTGGCAAATACCTGTTCCATTACTCTGCAAAAATCACTGTTGCAACAGCAGTGTGCAGATATTTGTCACTTGATAATGCCTCACAATGAGTTGTCCACTGTGTAATATCAAGAGTATGTGGTGGCCAAGACAATGCTGCAGGAGATGTTGCTGAACCATGGTCAATCCAGCACCCTAGAAACCAGAGTTGCGGAGTCAGATTCGGAAGGAATTCTGGTAGAGTTGTAGTTGGTAAAAATATAGACTCTCACTCTGAGCTTGATATAAAATCATAGATACTAGCTACAATAACAATTAGACTTATACCTAAATAGGTTATGAGTCTAAAAAGCAGCCTGATGATTCATGTGGTGGTGATGAAATGTCTTATGATACCATCTACCACTTTAGTAGGTTTACCATTATTAATACATATTGGGCTTTTAAGAAGGAGTCAGATATTTAAAAATTGAGGAGTCGGAGGTTTTGTGTACCAGCTCTACAGCCCTGCCAGGAACTATCTGTTCAAAGTGTCACATACACTGAGGGCAAAATGTGCTGGTGCTCCATCACGCTGCAGCCACATCTTCATGACACGTCTGGCTCTTAACCACACCTCTAACATTTTTGCATAAGATGCAGACTAACAGGTGTATCAAAAACGTACCCATCAGATGGTTGCTGTCATATTGGCCCGTAACATCACACATGGTGGGTTATGTTCCATCTCCACTGTGAAGTGCACAGTCCTGTTAATTCAGAACACAACATTTCTGTCATGGTACTGCAATAAATGTGGACCAGGATAGCGTTGCCAGTATAGGGACTCGTTGTGGGCTGGACAGTCTGGGTATCAGATCCCAGTGGGGCATCTTTCCTGGGTGTAAAGCGGGTGAGGCATGGGGCTAGCCACCACATCCCCTTCTAGTGCCAAGGCTAACGAAAGGGTAGAGCTATACCTGTACTCCCGCTTGGGCCTTAATGGCCTGTATAAGGTCCCCATCGCCCTTTTTTTTATTGCAACAAATTGTGTATTCAGTGGCAAAGAGAACCTTCAGGCAGGATTTGGTATTCAGGTAGGCGCTAAGCAGGACCTAATGTGTCATGGCATTGATTCTTGTCAGCATCTGACAGTTTGTTCATGAATGCCAGGCAACATTACGTCAAATTCAGGTATTTAACTATGTCCTGTGAGTGCAACTAAGAGTGTTACCACATACCACTTTTTTGAGTTTCATGATGTACCAAAGGCAAACAGTGTATACACTCGTAAATCCATGTGGTAGCTTGACAGAGGTATGGTGATTTCATGGCCAGTCTGTACAGTAAAATACAAAGTACAAAAATAACATATAAGGAGCAGAATGCTAAGATGGGAATTAAAATAAAAATATGCATTTTGGGCACTATAAAACCAGTCAGGTTACTGCCCTGTGAGCGAAACACATACGAAGTTTGACATTCTTTTATATCTCCTCGGGAAATAAACAGGTATTTACCTGGATATCTGATGCCTATATTATGCACAGTGTAACAGGTTGTTTGATTGAAGACTAATGCCCTAGTATGTGACTACATAGCCGGGTGAATGGCATGTTTCAATTAGAGTACCTTAGTCTCAGGAATGGGGCAGTTCATAAAAGATTGTCTTTTATTATTATTCAGTTAGCAAAACTGTCTTCAGAATGCAGAAGTTCAAGACCATCACGATTCGACCCTGATCTTCCTGTGATCTATGCAATCACACCAACATATGCAAGGCCAGTTCAGAAAGCAGAATTAACACGGTAATACATATATTCATTCTTAAGTTGCATGGAGAATAGAGAAGATTCTGTAAGACAACTGTAGTGCTGCAGACACTGACTATACAAGTTCGCATTATGTTACATACTTATAATATTAATTTCTAGCATATTTATGTCATTCACCCTCGCAAATATTGAATATTTGTTCACACAGACTCTTAATGAAGGCGAACTTTCGTTCATGTATCAAATGCTTTTGTATCATTGAAAATTATTAATATGTCAGACATCAAAACTACTGTATAATTTTCTGAATGCCCTGTGGTGTAATGTTAACAAGTTGTGAGAACTTTTTAACTGTTGGGAGAATTTTGTATGAGCAATGTATTTCACTGTTAGTGAAGAAGATGGATTGGATGGCTGTGTGTTATATCAGCAGTCACCTGCTTGGCAGAATTTGGATAAAAAATGTCATGTTTCAGAGTTTGTGTATCTTGATATTATGAGTCTGCACTGTGTTTGCGTTAGCTCTAGTACTTATATTGTAAATTAAGTTGCAATGCTCTCTGCAGTTTGTCACACACACTGATGCTTGTTCCCAACCTGCACTGGATTATTATTGAAGATGCTGAAGATCCATCACCCTTGGTAGCAAACCTTCTGAAGAATTCTGGTATTAGATATACACATCTGACTGCAGCCACACCTAAAGAATGGAAACTGAAGGAAAAGGTCTGCTTACTTTTTTACTAAGATTGGTGAAGATTCAGGTTTTCTGGGATGTTCTGCCATGTTGGAATGGCTTGACCATGAAGATGAAAGCACTGTGATCACTGAAACGTCATTTACCAGTCAGCATAGCATCACATCTCAGAAGAGTTGAATCTTCATGAACACTGCTGTGAGAAACTCACATTTCATGACAGTGTTTAGTATTTGTGAAAAATGTGTTCCCTTTGGCCATTTGGAGGCCACTGATTATTGGAAACAAAATGGAAGAGCACATCAAAATGCGTGCAAAGTTACATGATTCTGTAAATGTTTTTAGAATTAAGTTTTTATTACACTCTTTAAATAAAATGCCAGTAACTAAAAATGGCCAAGTTTTGTGGTTGTGAGTCAATATAACTTCCTCTGCCATCTTTTTGTTTATGCAGTTGATGTAGTCATTAAATAATCTAAGAAATAAATAGAAAAAGACTACTGCTCTTCCTGGAATTAACACATTGACCTTTTCCTGGTAGTTTTTTACTCCCTCATCTGTTTATAAGCATGGTACCAAAGTCATACAGGTCATGTCATAGCTCAGGCTGTTAGTCACTATATTATCACTATGGATACCTGGGTTTAATGCCAGGGATGCCTGTGGGATTCATGATGATTTGTTTCAATACTCCAGTCTTTCCCTGTGAATTATCATTCTACCAATGCTCCATACTCATATTTCATCTACCTTTGATTCTATATAGCAGAGATGGACAGCATCACTAACCAAGGGACAAAAAATATCCAGTACCATACAGTGTACCTTTAAAGACAGGTAGGCCTACTTCCAGTGTGTGAGCGAGTTTTAAAAGTCTTAACAATCAGAAGTTTGCAAAATCTCTCTTAAACACCACAATTATTTTCCTTTTTGATTGAAAATTTATAGGTCTTCTTCCAAAAGGGATTCCTTTCTTGAGCTTGAAGAAGTTGGGCACTACCATAAACCATGCAGCATCACAGACAGAAAAACCAGCTAAGAATATTGACTGAGCTGCTAACAGGTTACTGTCACCTAAACAGGCATCTATTCAAACTGGGGCTGGTAGACAATCCTGAGTGTGGTAGATGCAAACAGGCAATTGAAACAGCCTCGCATGTTCTTTGTGAGTGTGAGGGACTGGTTCTATTAAGATTTGTGCACCTAGGTCAGCACTTTATGAAACCAGGTGACTTTGCAGACATCTCTGCCAGCAGGATACTACACTTTGTTCAAAGTGCAGGGCTGCTGAATGCGTGAGTCAAAGGGCTGCAAAAAATACTGATAACAGTCAAAGTGCATGGGTCACTACAATGCCTGCCCTTATGTGTTCTAGTCTATTCTATCATACACAGAATGAGTGGTATGCAGATTTTGCAAATATTACCATAAATGGACGCAAGGAAGAATCAGTCGCTGTGGACAAGAAAGCTTTGTTCAGTGCTGACTCCAATGACAGGGTGGTATTTTGGTCACATTTATTAATATATGGAAACATGCACTGATTTCAGAAATATTATTTTAGAAATAATCAAAATCACTTCAAGTACCTGGTTTTTGCTAACTATGAGTGAGCATTTTATAAGGACACAAGAGTTGAACTGTGAGATACTGAAGGTGGGTTGTTTATCTCTCACAGGAATCGAACTGGAAAAAACCGCGTGGCGTTCTACAGCGTAATACCGCATTACAGTGGATTCGAAACAATCTGAAGGTTGATGTACATCGAGGAGTGATCTACTTTGCAGATGATGATAACTCATACAGCTTAGAGGTATTTGATGAGGTATGTCAGACTTCCATCATACTATTTATGACTGGTTTAAGTATTTCATACTTCTACATATTGTGCACAACATTTCTATACATATAACTGAATACTCCATTATTGTCACATGTAGTCATACGTTTTAGTGTTAATGACTATATTGGAATTGAAACCTTCCTTCTTCCTTCAGATGCGAGACACACAAATGGTGAGCGTGTGGCCTGTAGGTCTTGCAGGCGGTCTCATGGTCGAGATGCCTGTGTTGGATCCCAAAACAGGTCGTGTCAAAGGATGGAATAGTGCTTGGCAACCACAGCGACCATTTCCTCTCGACATGGCTGGTTTTGCAATAAATGTTTCTCATTTTCTGAAACACCCAGAAGCCAAGTTCTCTTTTAATGTGGCACGTGGTTATCAAGAATCAGAGATTCTTCGGCATTTGACAACTCCAGATCAACTTGAACCAAAGGCTGACAACTGCACAAAAGTTAGTATTTGCTCATTATGTAACTACAGTAGATGCAGCATGTTGAGTATTTTCATGTGGTAATACATTTATTTGTGGTTTGTTCAAATACCTTTAGTAGATTAGTACAGCATGCTCAAGTGTCACTGTAGCGACATCAGACATTGGTAATAATGCGGTAATAATCCTAGCACACAAGTAACAGTAAGTGTACAGAACAGGGAAGTCCACAGTCTTCCACACCGAACAAAATTAGTACATACAAATCTAAGCTTGGAGCCATGGTTAATCTGCTCTTCTTTCTTAGAATCATAAAATTTATTCCATCACGGATCTTTCCTTCACAGCAAGCAACCCAGGTATTGCTGCCAGTTCTGTAACATTATCATGGCAGATTCAGTGATGAGTTTCATAAAGCCCTTTTCTCCATTGCAAACTTATTAATGTTATATTTAGCTGATGTAAGTTTATAATCCAATAATAAAATTAAATTCAACTCATTTGCTAGCATATTTGACTGGTGAGCAGACAGCTGTAAGATGGAATCCTACTCCAAATTTTTATGGCTTAATGATTGTAAATATTGATGGTACACATTAGTATATAATTGTTAATATTTGGGAGATCTTGATTACTTACAGATTTTATCGACTTGAAATTTTTTGGACACAAGCTCAAAATTTCACACTGCCAGGGACATATTAAAAACGATTCCAAATCATGTCCCAGCAAGTTGTTTCCTGACCCAGGAATCTCTCCAGTTTTCACTCCCATTTTGATTTTTTGATTTCCTAGTCATTTGTTACAGTACATGTGGATGTGAGAAAAGACAGAGCTAACAAGATTCCTAACATTAACAGGGGACAATTGTAATGCTGCTTTATTAGGAAGATGAATGCATTAAGAATTGTTATTCTTCTTCTGCAGGTATATGTATGGCATACAAGAACTGAAGCTCCAAAACTTCAGTCTGAAAAAGACTTAAACAAGAAGGGCTTGAAATCAAATGCAGGAATGGAGGTGTAGAGTAAATCTATGTCATAGAAACATATTGCTCAAATGTCTGATGCAACTGAGAAACATTCCATTTCAAGAAATGTAAACAGTGTTTGTGGCCAGACATCATATGCTAGGTTGGAGAAGTTACTTTGGATGCGATTCATTCCATGAATAGAGTCGTGTTCATTGAATATCCGTAAACTTCTTAATTGCTAGCTAGGTATCCATTTCTTGAGAAACATGTTGCCTCCAGGGCAGCAGGTTTCTTCGAAGTGCTGGCGCCTGTTTATCAAACTACAAGCTAATACACCCAAGAAGACCATATCTTCATACTCATTTGCCATGATAACCTCATGTCACACGGTATTACGTATTCTACATTCATGAGATTCTTTGAGATTATTTTGGTTGGGGGGGGGGATGGCATCAGTGGTACATGTTCACAAAATATGGGCTGATTACATCTGGGAAATCCTCAGTTCAAATGCCATTCTGTACAAGTATGATCTACGATGTCATACATTAAGCAAAGAACAGAGGTTAATGTCTCAACAGTGGATTCTGAACTGCCTAGTGGCACTGGGTGTGTGGAAGTTTTAGACTATTGAAAGTACAGTGTGACATTTGGAAAAATGCAGTTATTTTTGTACGAAGGAATAATAAACGCATGAACAAAATGGTTGTTTTAATCTAAATAACGTCATGCGTGTACAGTTCTTTCAGAACAATTAACAGCTGTTCTACTTACTTTTGTGTAGAGCCGTCTGCCTCTGCTCAGAAATTTATTTTTGTTTTGTGTTTTTTACAGTAGCAGTAATGTGTCACAGTCAAATAAGTAATTTCTGTCCACAGACAAACCTGCTTCACACTTAAATTAACCCTTTAAAGACGAGTGCTAATCTGTTTTATATAAGCACTCAGTGCGTATTGAGCTGTAAACACTCTCCACCTTGGTTATAAAAACCAGTCTCTTAATTGTGTAAAAGGTAAACATTGCTGTTTGCTCTGAACTCCATATAAAACACATAAACGCAATGTAGGCACCACGTAGAATTTTTTAATGTTAAACCTGGTTGTATGTAAAGTTACCGCTGGGCTTTAAAAGGTTAAAGGAGTGACACTGAATACCCTCTGTGATACCATGACCATCTCTACTTACTATGTACCCCCTTCGAAGATTTAGCCTTCCGGTAATCACATACTTCAGATGAAGCATGACTTCATGCTCACTTTTCTTGTTAACGCCACTACTGTGGGGAGAATGGTCATTTTGCTGCAAGTGACCGACACATATTGCCACTTGTACCCCATGCACCAACTCTTGGTGCCAACATTTTTTGGCCTACTTGATGGTCTGTGTAGCACAGACTGTTATTGAACAAGCTGGTGTAACAGTAACACTATACACCTTCATTTGGGAGGTGTTTGGAATGAATCTGAGACGGGGCGTGGCTAGCCTGAGGTCATAGTTTTACTCAGTCCTTCTACGCAAATGTTGAGATAATACTGATAATACTTTCAGTACAGCATGGTCACTTCCTTCAAAATCCTTTGCAATGCATCTTTCATCCTCAATTTGACATCATGTAATCTGACAAAATAACAGCATGATAAAACAATCAACTAACAAAGTGTTTTACAACATGTACCACCAGCACATTACTCACCACAGACAAAACACACAATTTTCTTTGTGAAATGTTTGGATCGTTTGTTACTGATCGGTTATGAAATATGGAACTTATGGGTAAAAATTTATTTACACCCATAAGTAAAGTATAATTGTTACTACATTGATTTTCAGGAAACTCACTCTTGCCCGAAAACATTTTGTAAATAACACTGCCACAGCATTTCATGAAATCCAGTAAACACTTTAGTCACAGATTCCAGGTCAGGGACGGATGGGGAAGGACAAGGTCTCGATTTAAGGCATTCTTTTACTTTGTAAAGAATGCCTACAATGAATCTAAGGTAAAATTACAAATCTAAAATCCAATTCTCACAGCTACTATACTAATAAGTACAATATCCAGTTATTTTTATTAACTTTTTGAGCCAAAATCAGCCACTCTCACGTCAACTCCAGCTATTCCTTAATTAATATTCTGGAATCTATTAATGCAACTTGCCAAACTGACTTTTGGTATCTGGAATTGACTTGATAATGGCTAACTTTCACCAAAACCTGTAGTTACAGTTCAACAGCTGTGGAAATGGTATTTCATATTTGTTCACTTATATGAAGTAAACAGAGGAATACATTAAGCAAATGCTAAGTTAATGCTTAACTACACTAATTAATTGCTGATACTAGAATTTCCTCCATTCCATATATCACTAAAGTGCTACAACTCTGAATCCTTGAGTGAATGCATGAATGGTTATGAGTATTTTCTATGGGCAGGCAAACTTCTGTAAAGTTTCTGTATTACAACTGCATATTTTTATTTTAAATGTACATAGTACAACACACATAAGCGCATAAATGGTTTGACATACAAAAAAATGTATCTGAAAAATACAGCACTTTTTTCATCTTCCTTTTTTACTGTAATTTCATGATTACTTTTACAAAGTAGCATTTTTCTTGCCACAGTTCCCCTGTGGTGGCGTATCAGCATTCCCAAAATTTTAGAAAGTGAAAATTTCCTTCTTAAGGTACAGGAAACAGACATAAACAATCATCTGTTTATCTTAAGCATTTGATATTCAGTTCAATGCACTTACATTAAATGTAAAAACAAATGCACAGTATTTCCTTACTAAGAGAAATATGTGTAAGTACAGTTCTTGCATAATTGTCACACACAAGGTAATAATTCAAGTTATTGTCAGTGGATTGGAAGTTTTAAAAACCATCTTGGTAAGTCATACATTTACATTGTTTAATAAATAAAAATGTTACTGATGATACCTACCAAGACATAAGCTGCCTAACAGAGTTTGGAACACCTAAATCTCTGGCAACACTGCAGCAAAAAGTTGTGAGTTTATAAAAAACACAAGTCTAGAATGGGTTTCAGTTTATAAAATGGAATGAAATGCTGATGCCGTTTGCAATGAAAGCATCAGGGCTCTTCAAAAACCTACTGAATTATTACAGCTAGGTATTTCACATTTGTGCTCTCTTAGTCTGTTCTTCATATGCATTTATGTGACTGTTGTGGACCGATCTAGCTACTGGAAGTCATAATGCAGTATGCAGCTCAGAGTTAAAATTTATTTTTGGGCCAGTATTCACATAACAAAGGGTTCTGTATTTGGAGCAACTAACAGAACTATCCAATTTATAATAAACTTAAATAACCAGATATCGTAACCATGATTAACCCTTTATAGACAAATATTATCTTTCTTATTTAAAGGCCCAGTTCATACCATGCAGTAAACACACGCACTGTCAGTTATATACACCAATCAGTTACTGCTGTAGATGGAAATAATCACTGTTTGTTGAGAGATCCATAAAACGCATAAATACACTCTGTGGGGCAGAACGCAGAATTTGTTAATGACAGACTTGGTTGTACATAAAGTAACACTAGGCTTTACAGGGTTTTTAAGTATGTAGATTGGAATGGTTTCAGATGTCGTAAGAGTGGATGGTACGGGGACAGTTAAGAAGTTACTGGAAGGCAAGCCAGGAGGTGGGGGGGCCTACATTCAAGTGGATGATGTTGAAACAGACCTGAGGAATATGGGTGTAAAAAAGACGGCGAACAAGAGCTCTGGACAGAACAGAATGGGCATCTCTCAGGAGGGAAGCCAAGGCCAAACTCAAAGAAAGAAAGAAGATAACATAACTGCCAATGGAGTACATAATCAGACCATTATCACAGATTTCAAAACTTACAGGACAAAACTTTACACAGAATTGCAAGTACAGGTGATGCTGTATCAGTGTGTTCAGATGTGGTACCAATTTTCATTGTTCCCTACTGAAGCACTCCATTTTACAAGAATTCTAAAAACTGAGTATAAAAATTATAGGTTATATGTCTTGAAGCTTTTGTGGTGAAGTTAACCAAGCACAGCAGTCTGTGAACTCCACCCACTAAACCCAAATGGTTCCTGTCCTTTCACAAATCCCAATCTGTACTACTACATATTCTGGACAGCTTGCATGTCAAGTCATGTGAAGGCCCTGATGATGGAGATAACAGTTGGTCTCTGAAATGTTGGCTGATTTGAACAACCTGACAGAGCCGTCAGCCCGACATTTCACTGAAATCACAGGTTGCGAAGATGATCAAATATCAATACTGTTTACCTTTATAGGCAGTTAAAATAAGTGTTGCACTTGAAATAAAAGTGGAGAACATTTTCCAGCCTACACATAAATATTTAAATAACAAGAAAGGTTAAAAATTGTCCATTGGCAAAGTAAGTTTATCCATCTGTTTCAGACACAGTATTAATTAAAAATTTCTAATTTACAGCAGTGAAATTTAACATTTTTAGATTACAGTCCCAAATTTCTCTTTGTCTCACAGCTTCAGGAAAATTGAAGCGGTCTCATATGTCACAAATAAGTTCCTTAGTTCACGGTGCCTGCCAGAATTCTTTATGTCATTTGAGCCAGATATTTGGTTATGTCATTCTTGTAGTTATTCTCAGAGCCAATGATTGTGACAGTTCAACCTACATTCCTTGCATAAAACATGCTTATGAAGAAAATAAACACTACATTTAATAACTTTTTAAATATTCTCATGATTACACACATTATATTTGCAGCGAATATGCAAGAGAGGCCCTGAAATAAAGTAATGGTCACAACAGTCACTTAGTGTTCCAAGCAAGTACAGTATGTGAAATTCTAAGTTCTTGTGGCAGTATTCTAATTACAATCTTCCAGGACATCAGCACTGTATATCTTGATAGACAGGTACCTTTGTGAGTAGTGCGTGTAACCATCTGCCAAGCTACACACCATCACATCCCAGAAAAAAAGGATTCTTCAAAAGTAATTATGATTTGTTCTACCAAATCATCAAAAGCAATCCTTGAACAGCTTGGACCACTTGGTCCTCATCTACAAACTCTTTTGCTTCATTCAACAGCATCAAATGTCTTCCTGTATTATGCTGGGTGAACAGGAGCAGAACACTTTCACATCACACTGAACAAAGGTTTCAATACCAAATCCTCATGTAGAAGTGCCACATTCCACTGTGGCTGACTTTAATCCTACTCTGTATACAGTTACAAAAACATAAAGAACTTCAAAATGTATATCCTCCATGTCTGTCAAATAGGACTAAAATTGTCCCCATTTTGAAGATATTCAATAAGGAATCAATGAAATCTGAAAGTCTGCACATTATAAGAATATGTTCACGTGAAACATATAATTTTGCACCTTGTACTTTTTTAAGCCAGTACTTGTATATTTTGTTACAAAACATAATGATTCATGACACAAACCTGGAAGTTTACATTCAACTAGCTATCCTATCTTCAAAAGAAGAATCCAGTACAATACTAGATCCATATTTACTGATTGCTTGGCAAAAGAAAATTCAGTCACCAGTCATAATTTTTACGATTTTCAGCAAACTTTAAACTTACAGCAACTGAAACGTGTCTTTTCGATTATTTCTTCTACTGTGCTACCTTACATAAAACAAAATGAGTGCTTATACCTACTGCCTAGGACCCAAGGAACTGACTTAACCAAGATTTACAACACTTACAAATCACATGCCACAACAGCTTTATTATGGGCATTCATTACACAACAGTGTAGTTTCAACCCTCTGAACAGTGGGGATCTAAAATGTAACATGCAAGTTCACACTAGTACAGGCCATAAAAGCCCACAGGGGGAGAAAAGGCATAGCTCTAATCGTTCTTTAACCTCGGTACTAGACTTGAGGCTGGGAAGTTAACGCCATGCTCTGACCACTTTGACCCCCAGAAGGAACAGTGGTGTGTGTGTGTATATTAGATGAACCCAAATGGTGACCTAACATCATACAAAATGTCAAGTATAACGAAACATGGAGGCATGCTATGATCTTTACATCCTCATTTGTCCACATACTTTGTACTGTCCTAATTTTAATAACTGTAAGTACCTGTCTTGAAAAGAAATGACCTTCCAGCTTACACTCTCTGCATACAGTCACTTTACATACTACACATTCACAAAACAAAAACAATCCATTAACGTATGACTGGTCCTCAATGGCCTAATACATTACCACAAATCAACGACATAGATCATAACGACAGATCATCCACCACACCACAAATTGGTCAGGGCTTTTGTATCATGGGTTTGCATTTGTGTCATAATTACCCAGCATGCAAAGCACACCACTGTGATGCCGAACAATTTTAAAATCGTCTTGTAAACAGAATAAGTTTCGGCAAGATGTACGACTGATTACACTAGTCTCTCCATTAATAATGGTATTTGTTTGCACAAAATTGGCTGTAAACAAAACTTTTCGTTAATACAGTACATGAAATACATGTCTAGAGGCTTATTCCGTTCCCAGACGTGAGAGCTGTTCTGCGCAATCAAAATAAAATTAAAAATAATTACAAACCTCAACTTTTGCGTAAAAAAGAGATGTTTGCATTGCAAAGATGGATGGACTCCAAGCACAAATAAATGCAACCGCATGATTTTACAGAATGCCCTGACTGGTCAAAAATAACTGGTAACTTAGCACTTCCTTTGGCCAAAAATGATTCCACCTGAACGTTATTCTATCGATATAATTGAGGCTTCCGTTGGTCAAAAACATCATTTCTGGACGTGATTTGACATAAAATGTGTTTTGATTTTCTTCACAATTTCTTCTCAAGCTTTTTTAAAACCTCGGAAGAATTCTGCAATGTTACCATAAATTTGCATAGGGCTTAAAAGTCAAGTGTCTGCTACACTTGTCAGATTTTGACAAAAACTGAATTTTGTAGAAAGATTTTTGTAAACATCCACAATATTAAATTTCACAAAATCCTCCCAGGAGGACATCAGATGATGCATGTGCACAGCCCTCATCACAACAGATACTTCTAAAACTGGACTACTGTGCGTATAAAATTATCTTATGGGAAAATTCAAAAGACGGGGGAAAAAATGTATTCACTATCCAAATGAAAATTACTGTTTTAGATTAATGGCGGGTCTAAAGAGAGTCTCTTGCAGGGATGTACCCATTTTAGAAATTCAGTACACTGCTCCTTGCTAGTGATAATTGCTGATTTCAGCAGCTAACAGAAAGGATGTACCATACAGGAAACAAGTTGCACAATATCCTTCCATCTAACATTCAAATCCTAACACATTACATAAAAGTACTTAAGCCAGCACAGAAAGCTGATGTCTTAGCTCACTTCTACTCAGCAGAATAATTTGTTTTTACTTGACGGCTCATATGCAGTGTGCATACCATTAAGTATTTTTTGTTTTGTCAGTACAATACGATATTCTTATGAGATAATCATACAGCTACGCAAACCACATTTCTCACACTTGTTCTATACTATATAATATTTGGCATTATATTTACACAATGACATTTTCTGCAGCCTTGTACTGTAAACGATTTGTGGAATGTACCAACAAACTCTATTCTAAGAGGGGCGGACACACGTGATGAAGCTAAGAGTCACTTTTCGCAGTTCTTTTGTAGGAACACCAAAAATCATGTCTTACTGGCAAAACATTGCAGTATTCAGAAAATGACCCAGAAACCTAAGAATGGAGATAGGCACATTCTTTTCACTCACTCACTCACTCACTCTCTCTCACACACACACACACAAATATATAAGGAGATAAACTTCAATGCATAAGTCCTTTTTCTAACAGGAATTTTTCTGGCCTTTCAGTATATTTCTCACACAATGTTGCACAAAATATTACGTACCATGCCCATGGAACTAATTTTTCAAATGTTGTTCATACATCTGAATCTACTACGGATCAGTTATTATGAGAGGCAGCACTGTAGCATTACAATACCATCTACTCACTGATTCACATATCACACAACCACTGTCCAAAGGGTCAAATCACACTGCATCCCTAAATAAACTAAAATTATGTAGGCCACGGTTAAGGATAAAATATGTATAAAAACCAATTCTCCATACAGCATCAGTATATATTTGGTTCTTTTTATGTGTCCACTGTAATGCTAAAATATACCAACATGTAAATGTGATAATATTAACTGACCACTTTCATATACATAATAGTGGCAATAAAAAATGTAAGTTTAAGTAGTATGCCTAGGGCTAGCATTGGCATTTGCTTTACTACAGTTGCCTCCATGGTTGCAGTTTGTTCCTCTGACAGTTTTAAGAAGTTTTTCGATACAGATTTAATGGACACAAAGAGGAAATACCTGACACTTTACACTAAGAGGGTTCATTCAGAAACCCAGTTCAGTCACAGTGTCTTGTAAAGTCTTGAACTGCTGTTGAACCTGCAGCCAATTTACAACAAACAAGTGTGGTTTCTTGTTATAAGACACAATATTCAGCAACCTGGCTCCCTGTTTTAAAATCATAGTATATGGACATTTTATAATACCCAAAGCTTGAGAGGGAAACCAGATTCAATTTCAAACTGCAAGCAATCCACATTTTGTTCAACTTGCTTGTAGTTGTTTGTGTCAGTTTACATTCTGACATTTCAAAGGTACACATCTATACAGCTGAGTCTTTGCCCACGAAGCCTGTTACGGAGATTGATTTCTTCATGTCAAAGTCTACAGATGTTTCTTTCTTAATGCTGAAAATAAAAACCATACAACCATTACAATTTACAGGAATACAAAAAATACACAAAATGAGGAGCTCTTTGAGTTTGGCAATTTTTAGGAAAGGTAGAATCCTCCACCATTTACTGCCTGAACACACAACACACCATACCAGCTATCAAAATGCAAGAGAGAAAAAAAATGTTTAGTTCTGCTACTTTATTTCTACCCTGTTTACCAATTAGCTGCTGGACAGTCTGGGGATGCACAGACAATGTTACTTAGATGGGTCAAAATTTCTGCATGAACCATACTGACCAGACTTTTTGAATATTCTACAGTGATGGCTATGGAAAATGAAACACAAGAGTGCATACAGCAAAACCATGATTTTATGTTGCTGTATGGACCAGATAAAATTACATAAACTCCAGGAAACATTTTTCTTTTGGGCATTTGCTTGGGACCGTACAACAAGTGTGTAACATAGTGAAAAATGCAAAATGAGGAAGGTAAAATTGGTGTTTTACTGTGCTTATACAGAGAAATTAAATTTGTTTTAGATCATGCAATGGAATGTGGCACAAGCAGCATATGTGTGTGTGGCGATGGGGAAAATAAGTCCGGGCTGCTGGCTCTGCATTAGCTTCTTTTACAGGGATACAGAACCAGTATTCATAAACTACATGACAGTTGATATTTTAACTGCACAGTGATAAAAGATGTTTAAAAAAAATATGCTATAGCAATAACAAGTACCTAATTTAAATTCCTCTCTTCTCCGCACTGTTCAGAGTTAATGAATGAATATTTGGTGGTCATACTAAAAAACACAGCACAGTAAAATTCTTTTAATCCAGCACCCATGGGACCAGAGAGATGCCAGATGTTCAACCAGTGCCTGTGTGGACCTAATTTCTTACAGATACTTTTCTGATACTGCTCCTATACTTGGCCTGTACAACTAACTGAGTTCTTGCCAATGGTTTTACATAACTAAATTTGCTGACATTCACTAGGACTTTTTCCACCATCACACTATATTCAACAAAAACACATGCTTTGAAAGCTAACTGCTTCCGTCAAGTGATATACCGGAAAGTTTTCCTCACGCATGGTTTACAAAGATCTGTATGTTATATTTAGTCAATCTGCTTGTCAGTATTAGTTATTTAACACCTCAGGATGGAAGCAGTTGGCTTCTGAAACATTGTGTGTTTTTTTAAATGCAGCGTGATGATGGAAAACGTTCTGGTGAATGCGAGTACTTTTAGTCAATCAGAGAAATATTCCATTTGGACGTGTCCTTTGGCTGCTGGTTCAGAAGCAACAGGGTCCCTTTCCATTTTTTTGGAGTCTCCTCAGTTTCTACGAAGGAAGGAACAGGAGGCTGTGGATCAGGAATCTTCAAAGCTGAAGAAGTTGATTGAGTAGGAGACAAGGGGTCAGGAAATGCCGCAACAGACACTCCTGGAGCCCTTTTTGGAGGACTTCCAGATTTGAGACAGTTTTCCTCAGCTGCCAAAGTATAAGGATTCCTTGTCAGCATTTGGCTTAGAGAAATTCTATAGTAATTACTGATCCCCACAAATACAGTGTCAATGGATCAGGACAAAGTCACAGTGTAAGGACAATCAAGAGAACATTAGTTAGAAAACTGAATCAGATGTCACTATACACATACACACTCACTACAAACAGGTACTTGTTGAAATCCAATTTCACTGACTTCCATTACACTGCGCACCACAGAAGGAGGGATAAATACGTATCAACATCAAGTATGTTAAATATGTTTATGATAATCTATGAATATGTATGGCTCCAATATATAACACTACTGAAATCCAATACTGGTTTTAAACTTGGTATCCTGTGCTCCCTGAGGATGGTGCACTGGCATCAAAACATGTCAGAGCTGTATGTATAACATTCATATGTGAAAAGTAGTGTGCATTTAGTTGGCACAAATTGACTACCTTGATCAAAACAATGCACGAACTGAACAATGTTACAACACACATAATGAAGTTCACCTTTATACATCAGCATGGATTCTGATGTAAGAGACCAACTACTGATCAAATGCTCTGCATTCTGCATACCAGTGCAATGGGACAGTACACAATATGTTTAAAAAGACTGGGAAAGCCTATGATTCAATCACGAGAGAGGTACCGTAAAATATGTACTCAAGAACACATTTATGTTAACCATATTCACACTTTCAGTATGGTCTCACCTTGGTTGGATGGTAGCCTCCTTACCAGCATCTTTCAAAGGCTCTTTCTCATCACTATAAAGAAACCAAAACCATGCTTATCATACTGAATAAAAACAAAGCAATATTTAAACATGCCAAATAAACATTATGGGATAAGCCTCTTAAGGTAACAGCCAAATATATAACAGCACTGTCAAAATTAAATACAAAAAGTATCTATCAAGTGTTCATCTACCCTGTACCATTAGCTCCTCAGATTAAATAAAATATAATATTTTCAACACACATGCAAAAAGACGAACTATGTTTTTACAGGTCTGTGTTTCTTTCGTACATACTTAGCAATAAGATCACCAATTTTAATATAACCTAATTACTAAAGCTAATACAATACACACAATAATAAATAAATTAAATCACTACTGGCATAAACAGTAAATAAAAGTTTTCTCTGAAAGCATAATAAATAGCTATTGAGGTGAAGAGAGGACATATAAACCCTTCTTGCATTAAAACTTCCCTCCCAAAATAAAAGTTTCATGGTAAAGGGACAGTAAAGAGGACAGAGTAGTGATGATAAGGAAATGCAACACGTTAACATTAACAGTAATGCAGGTGAGGCTTTACCAACAGAAGATACTGAAGCAAATATTCTACTAATCAGCATTCTGTCAGAATGAAGTGAACACTGTAATGCGCAGGAATGAACAAAGACATGTTCTTCAAATTACGCAACAGCAATTCAACTTTACCACAATGAAGAGGAATTTATGAATAAAGAAATTTCAACTTGGACACACACTGAACTTAATGGTGAGACTGTGTATCCATCTGAAAACATCTGGGTAACATATCTGTTTAAACAGCTAGAACTGGACGACTCACATACTATGTTCAACTCACAACATCTCTGAACATATTTCAAGAAGATGGCACACCCACACACCATGTTTCCATAGCTTCAGAATACTTAACATCTGGAATCATTTAATTATATGGACTTTGTCCACAACCCTGGGTTAAAAATAATAAACCCCTATATGTAGACAAGAGTGTTATCTGCAGGACCTGAATAGGTGTTTATCTTGTTTTTAGCCTGGGGATGGGAACAGACCCTGTCCCCAACACATAATAATATTTATTACATAGGAAGATGGGCATGTGCTTAAAGTAAATGACTATGCAAATCATATAATATCAAAATCCTATAGAACTGAAATACTGTAACATGTTTTAATATGAGTGTGTGATTGTGTTTGAAGTTATAAAAACTGCAGGCTGCCAAAAGTCAAGGTTCTCATGCTATGAAGATTACTGTCTCCTGGGATTTGGCACAATGCAGACTGGTATGTATGCACCAATGATATAGAGGAACTTGGTGTCTACATTTCATTCTGATTAATCTACCTGAAGATTAAACCTTTGTTTAGAAAAGGTGGCAAACTAAATATCTCTAATTACATGCCTATATCACTCCTAACTTCATTTTCTAAGGTATTGGAAAAAGCTGTGTATAATCAACTCCTTGAACACCTTAATAAAAATATCTTAGCAGAAGAACAGTGTGGTTTCAGAACCAAATCAACAACAGATAAAGCCATATATAAACTAACTAACAAACTCTTAGAAGCCTTAAATAGCAAAATTATGATACGAGGCATCTTCTGTGACCTTGAGAAGGCCTTTGATTGTGTAAACCATAAAATCTTATTATCTAAATTGGAATTCTATGGTGTAAAAGGTGAAGCAAAGTTATGGTTTTAGTCATATTTCAGGAACAGGTATCAGAGGGTCTTAATTACGAATGATGATTTTAAACCAAAATGGTTCTTCTTCTTCTTCTTCTTCTGCTCGGCGCTACAGCCCTGGGTGGGCCTTGGCCTCCTCGATCATCAGCCTCCGCTGATCCCTATTTCTCGCCTTCTCTGGGCAGCTTCTGATTCCCATTCTTCTTAGGTCATCAGTCACATCACCCACCCATCCTAATCTGGGTCTTCCTATCCTTCTCTTAGCATACAGTTTTCCCTTCAACATCCTTTTGGGCATGGCTGTCTCATCCATCCTCTCTACGTGACCTACCCACTGTATTCTTTGTGCTTTTATAAACCTGACTATATCCTCTCCTCCCGTAAACCTGTACAACTCACTGTTGTACCTTATTCGCCATGCCCCATTATCCATCACTGGTCCATATATCTTTCGTAGTACCTTCCTTTCAAACCTCCTCAAAGCATTCTCTTCTGTGTCTGTTAACGTCCATGTTTCTGCTCCATAGGTCACTATTGGCCTTATTAAAGTTTTGTATATTTGTAATTTTGATCTTCTATATATACTTTTTACTTTTAAGCATCTGAAGGTTTGCATAATATGCTTTTTTTTCCTGCTTGTATTTTTTCTTTTATACATTTACCATTTCAGTTTTTGTTCTCAATTATATTTCCTAAATATTTAAACTCAAGATACCCCTTCAAACTCTTTATTTCCTATCCTCAAACTCTGAAGTCCTCTCGTGTTTCCAGCTGCTGACATGAACACATACTTAGTTTTCCTTTCATTTACTAGCAAACCAATTTTCCTGGCTTTTGTCTCTAAATGTTCATACATTTGTGTTAACTTTTGCTTTGTTCTTGTGATTAGGACTACATCATCAGCATATGCGCATACTTGACTTAGTTTATTAAATACTGTCCTTCTCTGACCTATTTCCCTTGTTACATTGTGTAGGGCTATTATAAATAGAGTTGCTGATAGCCCATCTCCTTGTTTTACACCTGTATTATCCAAAGGTTTTGGTTTTTCAATTATTAATCTTAACTACTGCCTTTGTACCTTCCACTGTCATTTCTATGAGTCTGACCAGTTTTGTGGTATTCCCATTGTGTTCATTACTTCTGGCAGTTTCCTTCTGTTCACACTATCAAAAGCGTGTTTTAAGTCGATGAAAAGCACATGCAGATCAAGTCCATGTTTCCAGTTCTTTTCCATTATTTGTCTAATGATGAACAGTTGGTCCATAGTGCTCTTACCTGGACGGAAGCCGCATTGGCATTCTCCAATTACTCTGTCACCTTTTTTACTCTCTCATTAATTATGCCAGTCAAAATCTTATAGGCTGCATTCAGCAATGTGACACCCCTATAATTTTCACATTCCAATTTGTCTCCTTTTTTATATGTAGGGCAAATAATCCCTAATTTCCAGCTTTCTGGCATTCTTTCTGTTTCCCACATCGTTCTAATCAATTTATACATTGCATCTAATAACTCTTTCCCTCCATATTTTATCGGCTCTGCAGCTATATTATCTTCTCCAGGTGCTCTGTTATTTTTGGTTCTCTGAATATGATACTCTACTTCCTGGCGTGTGGGCAAATCAATGTTTACTTTCTCTTCTTTCCTCTGCTTCCCTTTATGTGCCACTTCCACCCCTGTTACTTCTTCTTCCATTCTTTCATCCACCACCTTCTTATTCAGGAGTTCCTTAAAATGTTCTTCCCATCTCTCTAATACCTTACTTTCCTCACATATTACTTTCCCTGTCTTAGTTTTACAGTTAGTTATCTTTGGTTGAAATCCTTTCTTAACTTAATCTACCGCTTTATAGAATTTTCTTCTTTAATTTTGTTTGCTTAGTTGTTCAATTTCTTCTATTTGTCTTTTCACTTTCTTTTTCTTCTTTTTCTTGCATATCCTGTTTGCTTCTCTTCTCAACTCCTGGTGTCTGTGTATTTGCCTGAGTTTCTTTTTCTAACATTTTTTGTCTTGCCATATTTTTTCTTGCTATAACTTGTGTGCATTCTTCATCAAACCAATTTTCTTTCCCTGCTGGTTTTTGTTCTTGTATTGTCTCCTCTGCAGCCTCTTTTATTGCTTGCTCTATTTTCTTCCATTGTTCTTCCACATCCAATTCCTTTTCTTCCTCTCCCTTATTTCCTATTTGAAGTTTAACCTTTACTAACTGCTGGTACTCTTCCGTTTTGGTTTTTGGCATCATTGCCTAATTTCGCTACATCCCACTCCTTCTTCTCTATCCTTGAGGGCAAAATGGTTTTTCTACATGTGAAAAAATAAAGCATGGTGTCCCGCATGGATCGATTTTGGGCCCATTGTTGTTTCTTCTCTACAGTAACGATTTATCCAAAATTATGAGTGATAAAACCATACCCATATTATTTGTAGATGATACTAGTATACTAGTCACAAGTCCAAGCCTAAATGACTTTCAAATTAATATAAATATAGCTTTTAATTATATAAATGAGTGGCTTTAAGTAAACTTACTTTCCATCAATTTTAATAAAACACATTTTATCCAGTATACAACTAAAAACAAACCAGTAACTAATATCAAGATTGCTTATGACAATAAACAAATCACAACCATATCCAATATTAAGTTTCTTGGAATATACATCAATGATACAATAAACTGGAAATGCCATGTTGAACATATTAGTCCGAAACTGAGCGCAGTTTGCTACATAATGAGGTCTATTAAACCATACATGTCTCTAAATACTTTGAAAATAGTTTACTACTTCTATTTCAATTCAATTATAAATTATGGACTACCATTTTGGGGTAACTCACCTCATAGCATGAAAATTTTTAGAATGCAAAAGAATATAATTAGAATTATGTTAGGCTATAAAAAGAGGGTCTCTTGTAGGAGTTTATTTAGGAAACTGAATACCTTACCTTTGGTGTCTCAATATGTATTTTCTCTTATGCTTTTTGTGATCAAGAATAAGAACCAATTCGTAGTAAATTCAGAGATTTATAGTATAAATACCAGGCAACACTAGAACCTTCATCAACCCATATCAATTTTAGCTTTACTATACAGGATTAAGGGTTTACAATAATCTCCCTCCCCACATCAAAGATACATCTGACGACCCTAAAAATTTTGAATTGAAATTAAAGCAATTTCTGTATCTGCATTCTTTTTATTCACTGGAAGAATATTTTCATTACAAATCTCTCCTATGACATTTAACTTCAGATTTTAGCCGTTATAATGAACTGTCAGATACATTAACTAAGACTTTGTATTTATAGTCACCCTAATTTTATAAGTTTTACAAATTTTATATTACTATTAATGTTTTTCAGTCTTCTATGCACACATTTACTATACTGTCACTTTATTCTGTCCATTCTACTATATTGTTATATACTCTACACCCTCCTGATTGTTGAGGACATTCTGTCCTAAACCAGTTTATTATTTTAGGAAATTTCATTCCTCTTGGTGCATACTATGACACCTGAAAATTGTCCTACATTATCATTCTGCTTATTGTATTATGCTTATACATAACCGTATTTTAAGATTATACATGTCTTGGTATTCGTCAAATACTTGAGAAAAAATGGGAATACAATGAGGCAGTGCATCAGCTATTTATAGACTTCAAGAAAGCCTATGATTCAGTTAGGAGGGAGGTCTTGTATAATATTCTCATTGAGTTCGGTATCCCCATGAAACTAGTAAGGTTAATAAAAATGTGCCTAAGTGAAACATATAGCAGAGTTTGGGTAGGCAAACACATCTGTCTGACACGTCCCCTATTAAGAATGGCTTGAAACAAGGAGATGCTCTGTCGCCATTGCTTTTCAACTTTGCTTTAGAATATGCCATTAGGAGGGTTCAGGCAAACCAGGAGGGCTTGAAATTGAATGGTACACATCAGCTTCTGGTTTATGCTGATGATGTTAATATATTGGGCGGAAGCATACATAGCATGGAGAAAAATGCAGAAGATTTAATTATTGCTAGTAAGGAGATTGGTCTAGAAGTAAATGCTGAGAAAACTAAGTACATGGTCATGTCTCGAAATCAGAATGCAGGACACAATCACAACATAAATATAGATAATAAATCCTTTGAAAGGGTGGAAGAATTCAAGTATTTGGGAGCAACCCTAACGAATCGAAACTCCATTCATGAAGAAATTAAGAGCAGATTGAAGTCGGGGAATGCTTGCTATCATTCGGTGCAGAATCTTTTGTCTTCCAGGTTGCTATCCAAAAACACAAAGATTAGGGTATACAGAACTATAATTTTACCTGTTGTTCTGTATGGATGCGAAACTTGGTCTCTCACACTGAGGGAGGAACAAAGACTGAGGGTGTTCGAGAATAGGGTGCTGAGGAGGATATTTGGGCCTAAGAGGGACGAGGCAACAGGGGATTGGAAAAGACTACATAACGAGGAACTTAATGACCTGTACTCATCACCAAATATTATTCGGGTAATCAAATCGAGAAGACTGTGATGGGCGGGGCATGTGGCACGTATGGGGGAGGAGAGAGGTGCATACCGGATTTTGGTGGGGAGACCCGAGGGAAGGCGAGCACTTGGGAGACCCAGGTGTAGATGGGAGGATAATATTAAGATGGATATTCGGGAAGTGGGATGGGAGGACATGAACTGGATTGAGCTGGCTCAGGATAGGGACAGGTGGCGGGCTCTTGTGAATGCGTTAATGAACCTTCGGGTTCCATAAAATGCAGGGAATTTCTTGACTAGCTGAGAAACTGCTAGCTTCTCAAGAAGGCCTCTGCTCCATGGAGTTAGTTAGTTAGTTAGTCATGTCTTGGTATTTTGGCCTTGTATTGTTTCTGTGGCTGTGTATGTAATACTGTCTTGTGCTTGACTTGAAACCAACGAGTGCTTGTTTCCATGTGTGATGCCATGTATTTTTGCTTTATTTTATTTTATTTTTATTTTATTTTATTCTTTGTTCTTTTCATTTTTATGCTATTTGTATCTGTGTTCTGTGGATATTGTGTATGTGGTTCTATTGGCAAGTTCTGTATCCAGCATACTGCATTTTTATGGATTTATGAAATGTTTAAATAAACTGAAATTGAAATTGAAGATGAAGGTACCAGGTTCCTCCAAAACATCAGTACTTATATATCAGCACAGCCCAGAAGTCAGCATCTTAAATGTAACAAGATTTTATATATGAAATGGATAACATATATAACAGTGACATAGGTATGGAACAGTTTTCAGAGAAAGGATGTAAATAGCATTATGGTCAACTGAGGAATTAGTATGCGAAATAATACACATCAACTAGTGATAATGATTACAGACATTTGTACCAAGGGTGCTAGTTTTTGTAACTTTAACACCAAAATCTGTTTATGCATGCATTACACCTGTTTTTCATTTACTTTTATCAGTAGTGACCTTTATTAATATCAGTCATTAAATGTGAACTTTATACATTTCATGAATAATTTAGTCAAACACACATATCATAAAGAAATCTACAAATTATTCAGAAAATGCACCATCTATGCATTTTACAATATGATATAGATATTGTAACTATAAGACAAGGCTCTCCAGTGACAGAAACATATATCATAATGCAAATAAAGTACTTCATGGGCTTAAAGAGGGAAGTTCCAGGGGAGGATATAATCCCAACCTTAAAAAATTATTGATTTCATCAAATTCAGATGCATGTTTCATTTGCAACCACAACCTATACAGACATGAAATATAGCACACATGTAGTTCAGGGTTGTCCGTATCTGCTACCTTCTTTCATCGTGATTATCACCTTTTTTTTTTTTTAAAAAAAGGCCTCACATAAGGGAAATTAGTATTGTTAAAGGTAAACCTCAGAAAATACAGAGAAACATCAAATATGGTGTGCAAAATATCATAACTGTAATTGCTGGGGTTGCTTACTAGAATGCATCTAAATCTGATAACATTAAGAGTGCAAAGACAGGGTGTACAGTCTTCTCCACAGCAGTTCACACTGACTAATCTCATACTGTTGCCCGGCACCATGCCCATGCATGCACACAAAGCTGGTAAACAACCAAACAAGCAGCCAGTTTTGTTACTGGTTCACTTCTTACATGGACACTTTAGTCTCGGGGAGCTTCTCCATGCTCAAGCCTGGCCCAGACGAGTCCTTATTGCTGCAATATGGGAGGGGGAAGCGCCAACTGTATAAGCTTCGTAAGAGACCCAAGAAAACACAACATGTACTCTGAGTTAACCGAAACACACAGACATACTAACCTTGCTCAGTTAATCACTATATAATTATCATTATGGTGGGCAACAGGCAAGTATGCATTCTTGTAAGATCACATCAGGACATTATTACAATACAAAATGTACTGACACAGAGAACTATTGTAGTAAGATCTTAAGTTCTGACAGCCACGTTGCTCAGGATTCAGAATTCTTGGACGGCCTCACCATTGAAGATGAAGGCACTATGATCTTTCAAAACACCAGGAACCACTCACCCAGTGACACATCACACTCCAGCAGACCTGAATCCTCAGTACTCAGTTTGTCATAACCCCCCCACCCCCCACACACGCACAGATGTACCATGAAAAGAGCACTACAGAAAAATGTATGCCAATGCATCCACTCCAGAACAGCATCTACATGCAGCTATAAATCTGAGCTAAGTCTTATATATCAAGAGCAATTTCTTACAAAATTCTGTAGTAAAATATTGCGGTGGTTAATGTAACAACACATTTTAACCACATGCTCAAACAGGATGTACAGCACTTTGTCTCCAGTGAATGGCATCTTGATATACACATCTCATTACATGCCTCAATATATGTTGCCACATGTATGTTCAAAAACTGCAAAATTTTCTTAGAAATCTTGAACCCACAAAAATACTGTCACTTCTCCCTTTATGGTAACATATTACAGTTTGTGGTAATGCCAGTTGCTAAGTTTAATTTACCAGACCACAATTAGGGCTCAATAATGATGTGCGTTCAAACATTTCCACCAGCCACACTTATTAATGAACTACTAAAAATTTTAACGTTTTGTAGCAGGAAATTAGTATAAATGTACTGTAATATGTTTTTGCGAAGAAATGCTTAATTTTATTTAATCTCAAATCCTGAACAACGAAACATCACTGTTTTCTGAACTTACAAATTTTATGCGAAGAAAAGGCTATAATGTGATGCCTCTAAAGTTCTGAGTTTCATTTTTTTAGTCCATTACATGCATATTAAATCAGAACAAAACTCCCAGTCCCTGCTGGCAATCAAACTCCTGTGTGGCCAGTCACCATACTGACTGAACCCAGTCGCTGCATGAAGGACCTCTATCATATTGTACGAAGTGTCTGAATGAATGTTTGGAACTCATGTTTTCACTTGCGCCTTTTAAGTGTCGAGTGATACGTTTTTACACGACTATGGGTCAGACTGTTACCTGACATACACAATGGAAACATGCTTTATGCTACTATGTTTCCTTCGATAAGCACTCAGAGAACCAGTTCTCTGAAGCAGGGTTTGGGACTTTGTAATTCAAAAACTTCACACATCCGAGAATCTCTGGAAACACAAGTATGCTTCATATCTTCTACTATCTATTGGAGTACGTAACTGTGACTTATTGTTTCATGATCATCATGTAAAACTGATGGCAGTCACTTATACACTTCAGACTTCTATCAAATTTACTGCTCAAATCAGTAGTGTCTAATGAGGTAGGATACATTGGGGGTGGTTGCAGGAACAAGCAAAGTCTGTCCACAGACACTAACAAGAAAGCAGACAGAAAAAAAAAAACAAAGAAATATTCATAAAGACTCAAAATGAGGAACTATCGAACACAAGTGAGTGCACTATTACATCAGACAGTCTATTCCATGTGCCCTTCATCAATGAAGGTCTCTACATATAGTAACCGATACATACTTAATAAATTTAGTATGTGAATATAAGTATAATAATACACATACCCAACCCTGATAGTAAAACAGTAACACAGCAGACCCACCAAAACTATTACATTATGTGTAAATATCCCAACTTGCTTTTTAAATAAACCACAGCCAGTCAAGATAAAATCCTGGATATGACATTGGTTTCAGGGTACAAAGATTGGAATACTAAAGTTCTGAATTAGATGTACAGTATGATGCTTTGCAGAAAAGCAAGAAAGAGCAGTCAGCACACTCCGCTAATTCAAATATATTAACAAGTCACTACTAATGGCCACAGTGCAGTTCGCAACCTACATTTTACTGTTATGAACATGTTACAATATGAGTTCAACATGATTTCCTTAAGAATTTCACAAAAGATCCACTCTAATTACTTCGTTCTGTCTTCCATTTCAAAGAAGTGAATGAAATCATAGATGTCCATTATCCCAATTCAAAGAAATTAATGGAATCAAAGATGTCCATTATCACCTGGAAACACTAACCACTTTCACTGATGACTTTTTGGGTAAAATGGAATGCAATCACTGTATGTACAGGTAGCTATAACAAGGATGTAACAACATGCTTCTTAATTCTTATGCTGAGCATTTTCACTAGATTTCCCACACTCACTCCTGGGAATAACCTGCTTAAAGTGATGTATCTTCCTGACAGGTCACTGCACAGTACAATCTTTGACATGTTTACATATTGATAAAAACAAACCATTTAAACCTGCAACCATATGATTTGAGCCCACAAACAGAACTCTTTGAAGACTCAGCCATGCCATGGCAATTATTCACTCGCCTCTCACTGCTGACACTGGGGTTCAATCCAAGGGTGTTCCATGTTTGACTTGTAGGTAAAGCAGCACCTGGATAGGTCTCTCCGCCAGTACTTCAGCTTTTCCCAGTGAGTATCATTCCACCAAGGCACCATGCTCGCATTTCATTCTACCATCTACTACCAACACTATATAGTCTTAGCCACTAAAAGTGTTGCTAAATGAAACACTTAAAAAAGAAACTCTATTGACCATGCCCACTGCAGCTGGCCCTTACAAAGTCAATGTTCCCTTGTATAAAATACAATAAAACAAACAATATCTTACCACATTTTCAAATTATTTAACCAAACGCATGACACATTATTATAACATACAGACAATCCTTACATCAGAAAGCAAAGCACGAAGTATACTGACTTACAGACAAACACTGCAGTTCACTGTCATACAGGCTGCCAATATATTTCACTGAAATACTTGTGACAAGTTGATTTACTTCTCAACCACCTGCTAATCACAAACGTCAGACTTATTACAATTACCCTAGCAGATGCACTGGCTACTTAGATCAACATGCAGTCAATACTTAATAACAAAGAGTGCCTGTGCATTTGTAACAAGGGATGGTTAACTCACCTGCCAAGCTTAGCATCCTCATCACTCGTCTTACTGCCACGCATCTTCTCACAGATGAGCATCAGAAGTCCTGCCTGGTTCACCACATAGCAAGATAGGTCAACAAAGATGAGGATGACAAACAGTGATGCCACCACAATGCTGACAATAGCACCAGAGCTTAAAGCAGCTCCCTCAGTTGCAGACACTGGAGGATCCAAGCCTGTTCAAAGGTGAAGCTTGGTAAAACACAGTTTTCAATCCACCACCTGCAGAATGGTCACAGACTGTAGCTTCTCCCCAGATATTATCTGTTTCTTACTGTTTCTTTTACATTATGTGCAACATGCATGGGACACAAATGGTAGAGAATTCTAAAATGCAACCTATGGTTTAGCCCCTTCCAGTTGTTATGCAGCTTGTTAAATGGACAGAAATTCAGAACAAGACATGGGCATGCTTAATTCCTAGAAATCTGTGTGAAGTGGTGCTCCTTATTTAGATTTTATATGTTTTTTAGACACTCAGTATAGAATTGATTTCGGATGATGACATAAGAACTTCACATAAATCCAGAAGATTTTCTTTGTAAATACCACTGTCATGTAAATGTACGTTCCACTTCTGAAAAAAGAAGTAGCAATGTCCGTGCATAAATTAGGAGAGTTATGCAAGAAATGAGCATTAAAATGACTGGCAATTATTCAATAGCTCACCACTAGGCCAAACAGGGGGAGTAAAATGTTACTTCTATTGTGGTAATGCTTTGGAGACACAAATGTCAGAATTCTCAGGAACACAAGCTCACACTTGGCTATGATGAGACATCAGTTGTGTTAATGAGATCATCTCGAGAGAGACTGCCTGTGCTCAGTACTTCAGCTTTCACACTGCTGACACCTTGAGCATTCAGTACAGGTTTGTAAGTCACAAAAAAAAATTGCATGCTGTGTATCAAAATGTGTTACTCCCCTACATCTATATTTATGAATTTCAAAATGTCTTCATGGTGACTTGCTTCCACACACATCAATTTTTTGGTGATGATACCATGGTGTGGAAACATGAAGCATCATCTTTGACACAGGAATATACAAATTTTCCAAAACCCTAGCAGCCACCTCAATCAATCTTCTGTGACCCAGAAGGGCGACATGAAGCAAGTTCTACACTCTGGCCCCACAAATTGTTGGTGTCACCACACAAAATCTGATCATCCTGGCAACCTAGCACCCGAGATCTGTGCATCCCTGATTTAACACATTTGCAGGTGCTTGGTATCACACACATTCTGTTTGGCACATTGCTATCAGCATGGATATGGCTAGTTAATAAAATCCTCACAACATGAAGACAACACTACACATCATTTGGTAAAAACATTTAATCTTGGCTTTGTTACTTTTATCTAACCATTCCAGCAACCACCGTGAAAACGTTCCCTTTCTAATGTCTGTTAAATGTAATCACACTGACAAAGTTCATATTTCATTTGGAAAAGATATATACACGGTATAAATGCTACATACTGAAAACATTGACCATAAGTGTAGTTTCCTGATGTAACCCAATGAAGGATAACAAACCACCAACAAGGACGAAAATGACAGGAAAATTCTTTGTACAAACACACAAATACCTGGGGAAGTAACCACCTGCAGAATGGTAGCAAATATTGTATTTAAATAAGATAACACTGACAAGTTATGAAGGTGACATCAACATCTCAACAGTTCCAACAATTCACAGAACATTAGACATATATAATAAATTTCCATATTTTAGTGTCTTGCATTATGTACAAAAATCAGTATGAAACATATCTCATGAAATCTGATAAATTATTTGCATTATAAATTGAACTTCGTTTCTGAAAACAACAAATAATTTTATTTACAAATTCCCTCACATGGTCAGTTATATTTCGTTATATCAATATCATACTAAATAAATCATGAAAGCCACTCTTGGTGATCCATTGGTTAATGTTCATGCAATAAATTAATAAAAATTTATACACAAAATTTGAAAATTTTAGTTGCCAAAGTCAAGGAAGGACACCATGTGTTGGAGACCTTGGCAAAGATGACAGAAATGGAACTTACAGAATCAGATCATAAGAATATATAAAACAGGCAATGTATGTATACATGTAACACTGAGGCACATTAACATAACCACTGTTGCCATGGAAAAGAAATAAGTATTACATATTCCAAGTACGCGTCTGTAGCGTTAGGTTGCATGCACTGTATTACATTGTCATCTGTGGCCTGTCTGGCTCTACCATATTTTTGCATATTATCTGATAAACAGCACAATTTTCAAAAAAAAAGTTACCAAACATAGAATGTGTGTTTTGATTTTCTCTACAATGCATGTCTAAACATTTCTCATTCTAAGATGAAATGAGTGATCCTAAATGTGCATAGATCGTCGTGTAAAGTACCAGTTAGTCAGATTTTAATGACAGATTTTCAAAAGATACTCAAATGTCAAATTTCATGAAAATCCATCCAGTGGAAGCCTAGTTGTTCCATGCAGATGGACAGACAGACATGATGAAGCTAACAGCCACTTTTCCACAACTTTGTGAACGTGCCTGATTAGTTCAGACTGATCTTTGAGTTCCGTAACACATTTCTTGAAGAACTAAACATTTCTCATTTCTTATGATAAATTTTCAGGAACATAAAATAATTTATACGCACTTCCCAGCACATTATACAATATAATGTTTTAGTTCAGTGGTACTGCGCACACTAATTACAAGAGTAACTGTTCTTACAAATACTGACTTGTACAATGTCCAGTACTGCCAGAGAATGTACCCAGTTAAACTTATAAATCATGAGCAATTCATTTAATGTTGCATGCACTTCATTTACAATGTCACCTCCATCACTTGCCATTAACAGCAGACAGGTTACAAACGCTCATGCTCATCTTCCAAACCCCGTAATAACACATTTCCAACACCCAACCATCACCTTCCCATCCCCTACTTATCACCATGTGACAGGGTTTAGAAAATCAGCTTCAACTTTCATGGTACAATTATTTAACATGCACCAACAAATATGCATAATAATTCACCATTTTCTAAGTACCTGTGTACTTGTGACTAACTGGTTAAAACAGGGAGCAATGGAGTAGTGCAGATCAGTACACATTCAACATCTCATTAATAGTGTACAAAATAGAAAAGGTTGAAATGAAACAAACATTAATATTCTATTAACACTTAAATGAAATAAAACACAGTGATTGTGAGGAAAAATATGTACACTTGTACATGGCTGTGACTTAAATTTTCACATGTCAAGGGTAACATCCGTTTTCATTGATGCAACTACTACTCACTTTCTAGTAAAAAAGACAAATACCACTCACAAAATCAGAGAAAATAGCTAGACAAAAATACACATCTAGAACAATTTCAAAATACATGTACATTAACTAAATACCAGCATTAGTGCACGAAGAAATTAAACAAAAGGCTAAAGCAAGAGAAAGTATGATGGCAGAGAGAAAGCAACATGCAGGTAGCACTACACTACTGCAGAAGGCTTTGGAGTGGAGAGCAGCCACCACACAACATGTAATAATATACGTAACACAATTATTCTAACTCTGAAGCCATGTACAGGAAACAGAACAGCTACCTATTACACTGATTCTCAATACACTTCCATGAACACCTTTAATGCCCTGCCAGTACTGTTCATACGTTTATCACTGCAAAAAGAACGCCGTAATAACTGAGGAACAGCAAATGTATGTCCTACATGTTGATCTAAGGCCATTTATTTCCTGCACAGACCAGTTTCTTTATCAATATGTAGGTCTGTTTTATACTTAATAAAACAACACATTTTGCTGAAATGGTGCCCTCATATTTATTTATTTACTCACAGCAGCTCAGGCCACATGTATCATCAAACACTAAGATGCTTACACGATAGCAAATTGGAAAGCAAGTGGAAGGAGGTCGTTGTGGCCTAATTTGAGGCATTATCCTGACATGAGGTATGGACAGACAGAAAAAACACGCGCGCGCGCGCAAGCACGCGCACGCACGCACGCACGCACGCACACACACACACACACACAAAAGGAACACTGACTGGACAGCTGCTGTCCCAGTCAAAATTTGATGCAGGCACCTCCGAAACACCAATCAGAAGTATTGCAACTTCAGCCAAGTTGCTGTTATGCTTCAGAAACAACTTCTGTAGGTGACTTCCTACAAAACGTCTTTCCATATTCAACATAGTTGCTGTAACATAAATGTAATTATTTTGGACATTCAATACAAATTTCAACAAAGGTCAAGAAAGTGGTCTATCCCAGTTCTACACTATATCTGTCGTACAGAACTAAAATTCTTTTGCAACGCTTTGGAATTTTAAGGAAATAACATTACACCTGCAAGTCTGATGTACAATTCATCTTTCCCTAACACAAACATAAAGAAGCAGCAATTACCAAGATTTACATATTTCATACAACTGTGTCTTGTAAAAATTAAACCACTAACACTGAACTTTTAACAACCTAGACATAGCATATCAGTCATTAACAGCCATTACTAGCTTAGGTTTCAGAAAACTATATTATATAATAACCTATTTAGCATTCAGCCAAACCATCCTTAGATCCACAATTTGACTGATTTCAAACGCTGAAGAACATCTTGCACAGACAGTCACAGGAAAAACTGACATCTTACCACCATTTCATACAGTGCAGACTATTACAATACTAATCCTATTTCAGCTTCAGAGCAGACAAACTTTATACACACAGCATGCATGAAGGAAAAGACACAACTTCAATTGAGAATCAGTGAAAAATCATATGTGTGGTGACAAATAAGATAACCATTCACTCTCCCCCTCCAACAGCCTTATTCCAATGATGAGAAAACCATATTTACCTATAACCAGTGCGGCTCATATGAAGCGGTATATTAAACAAAACAATTAAATGAACCATCAGGGCCTCATTCATTATCACATGTTGTATTGCCTCTTCTTCTGATACAATTAAAATGTGGATTCTCTAAAACTTGAAATAAAACAGGAAAAAGAACGAAGAACTTCACTTTATAAGTTATGAGCAAAGGCCCACACCAATCTTCAACCGTAATCATCTTACAAATATGTACTTTTTCTGCGTCAAAGAAGTTTCCATTTTTTCTGGGTGAGGGCATATGTAAGACTACACTACTAATATTTCACAGCCATCAGCAATCCTTCTTTTAGGGAACAGTGACTGACAAGAGACTTAGCCATATGTATAACAATGGAGACAAGAGCTTGGTTTTAAGAACAACACAATTGCTCTCGGTCACATTAACCTGAATATGGTAACTCATCATAGAAAAAGCAAAATCAGTTGCTCAAAAATCGAAATGTGAATCCCCACTCCCAGTATTTTTCCTTGTATCAAGTAAATACTGGCACACATTATCTTTCATTGCCAGGTGTATTACCTAGGCTTCAAATAAACAGATGGACCATCAATCACAACTATAATTTCAACAGTATCTTTTATTGTCCAAAATATACTATATGTTTTGCTTTTTCCAGGCACAGGCATAAAAATATAAGGAGAAACAAGCACCTGCTGAAACATGCAGGACACTTTTGATAATAAGAGGTACTGTCTGAAAATACAGTCGTGACTGACAGTACATCTGCCTGTCTATTCATGCATCACAATGGGATGTCTCACCCTAAAGATCAATTAAAATTCTTTTATCTCACACCCTGCTGTGATCTCAAAGTGAGCCTGTCTTGTGGTTTTAAAAATGAATCAATGAACTACACTTCAAGGTAGCTGAAAATCAGGTGGTCTGCAGGTAAATGTTTCATAACCCACACATACAGAAAACTCAGTTTACAACTCAGGAACTTTGGGGAGGTTGTGATACTCGTAACACATAAAGTATAGTCAATGTAACTATTTTCAACACAATTTTGATTTGAATCTTTTCTTGACCGATGTGTGTGGATACACACAAAAAAAAATGCAGCAGTAATTCAAATCCTAATAAATGGAAGAATACAAGAAGATTTCACTAGGAAATTCTAGATTATTTTAACAAGTATATGAAACTACATTCACCCTTTAAAAACGAAGCATATCTGTTTTACATAAGCATTCAGTGCGTCCTGCGCTGTAAACACTCTCCACTTCGGTTATAAAAACCCGTCTCTTAATGTTTTATAAGGCAAAAGTTGCTGTTTGTTCTGAGATCGGTACACAACGGATAAACGCAATGTGGGCACCACGTAGAATTTTTTAATGCTAAACCTGGTGGTATGTAAAGTTACCGCTAGGCTTTAAAAGGTTAATACTGGTTTTAATGTCAATTTTCTAGATATCCCTAAAGTAATAAAACTGGCAGAGACTCAATTTAATAATAAGGATATACATAAAAACTATCCTTATTGAACTAAAACTGTATATATTGTGTAACACTTTATTTATACTGTGCAATGCCTGGTAACAACACTCGGAATTAATGTCTCCCTGGAGATGACTCCTTCAGATTGAAACATGTAGGAGTATGATAAAATAGTTTGCTAAGTGATGTGTGTAGGTTGATGGTATTATTATTTATTAACAACCACGTACTCCGCTAATAATGTTCTGTGTAGGAGCCCAAATGAGTTTGTTTCCAAAATTAAAAATATGAAAACATGTTATCAATGTATAACATTACTTCCAGTGTGTAATCAGTACAAAATAAAATCATTTGAAATGGTGCAAGAACTGAAGGTTTTTGAGAACTGGCTGTGTAACTGATACAGCACTATGGAAACTTACAGCCCAAGATTCTCCTATCATGTTCTTCCCTTACTATAAGTGAATACTGGTCTCAAACACTGGTATCAATATTCGCACAATTCCCATTTATCAAAATCCTTTCGTTGTGGAAACACAGGCTTGTAACAACAAACACAAACAGATTTGGTGTTATGACAAAGACTTATCTACATGAACAACAAAAACAATATGCATCTCTCACTTCCCATTTAAGCATATGACATATATAAACTACTATATGTACCACCACGTTTAACGTACAAAAAAGGTTCTTCATTTTGCTCACAGAGTGTAGCTGTGTGTTTATACAATGTTTAAACTAAGCAGCAATTACTTTCCTCAACACATTTAAATGCCTGGGCTATGTAATGAAGTCAGTGTGTTTACTGTAAGGTAGGAACTGAACTTTCAGCTTTTCCTTCATAAAAAAGGACAAAATGAAAGGCTTATTAGATCACCAAGCTGCACACATGTGTGATGCCATTTCAACTTTTGAAGGACTTGACTGATTTCCACAAAACTTGATACGAAAATTATGACCCTGCAGGACACCCCCACATTGTTCTTTTTACTTTCCTATATTTAGTACTCACACCATGGCAGGTGTGTAAACTGGTGAGATGGGACCATCATTACAGCCGCTTGCTTTAGGACACTTCAATAATGCATATCAGTGTTGAAAAATATTCAAATTTGTTAAGATATATTTTTGCAGAATACAGAATAAAAATGACAACCAATAAAGCTTAGCATCCCATTTTATGGCAAGAAATGATAAACCACTGCAGCTAAACATGTGAAATTCTGTATGTAGACAGACCAAGAACGTGCCATTTGTAAGCCAACAATTACAAATACGGTGATGGTGTGAAACTTCGAGGTGATGTCCAACAAATTTAATGTGGACCTGGAGAGAATCTGTACTTATGGAGTTTCATTAAAAAAAAAGACAAAATGAAACAATAGAAAGTAAAATAAAATGACAGTAACAGCACTAACAGATACGTAGAACTACAAATCTAAGCAACAAGAAAGTAGGCTGTGAGGTCTGTTCCGAACCCCTTGTTACACGTTATTTACACACAAATGGATGTCATGCTTTTTAGAAGGTTAGTCAAAAATAATGCACATCCATAACATACACTATTTAAAAGCTCACATACACACACACACACACACACACACACACACACACACACACACACACACACACACACACACACACACTTATGACAGTTCAATAAATTAATATTCAAGTGTTTAAGATTCTCATATATTTGGTAAAATCAAATATGTACATTAAAGAAACAAATACTATAATTCTTTATTATATTGGTCTATTCTACAGTAATTTCACTCACTCATTTTTAAAAATTATTTATTACAACTTATTTAATTTTTAGTTATAATAATCAGCATCAAAAATCTCATAAGTGAAAGGTTCAAATAGCTCCACAGAATACTCAATACGAAGGGAAGAAAAAAAAACTTTACTGGAGCCAACAGAAGTAATATTTGATGTCAGAACATTGAAAGTGATAAAAGAAATTCTTCACTCTGATTGGCACACACAAGTTTACACCTTACAAATACACTCAAACAAACACAGACTTCCAAAATGTAAGTTGTAACCTTTATTGTTCTTGTGTTGAGTACTTCACTCCTTCTCACCGACCGTACTCGCTGTTAAAGTTACGTTTATTGTCTCCTATCGAAAGCACAAGAAGGAGAGTGGCGGTTATGCCCTACTGAAGAGGTATGGAAGGAGAAGGAAGACCTCATACAATTTGCAAGTCTAAGGACAAAAATTTTCTAGTAAGAATACAACTGGAATTCACAATAAAACTGAGTAGATCCCTGTGCAAATATATGCAAGAGATAATTGGAACTGACAGAATATCAACAGATCCTTCTGTGCACAAAAGGAATCCAAAATCCTGCCTTGAACTTGCAGGGCACTATTACTGTGACTACATTTTATACTTTAATCCAGATGAAAGAGTGATAAACTTCAAAGCAGGGATAAGTAACCTTTCTGCACAGCTGGCCACATTTGGAAAAACTGAATGGTATGCATAGCATTATCGTGTGTACTTATAACTGCCTATAATTCAGTGAAGAGAAGCACATTTCTTCAAGTAATTCCACAAAATTTGCTGTAAATATAGCCTTTAAATTTGTTGATGTGTGTAGTTTTGGATTTAATGCCCCAACTTACTGAACTAAGCTTAGTACTGACAATTTTATATTTTGTAAGAGAATACGAATAGCACATCTAATTCCATATTATCTACACATAGGTGTAAAACAAGAACTAAACATTTACTTTATTCTTGAGAATGCACAGCTTGAAACCAACAATACGCCAGGGAACAACAGACTTCACACAGCTGCTTCAAAGACTCATCTTACTACTCTCATTTAAGACAGCCAGGTCTTGGTATAACAGGACAGTTGAATTATAAACCACATGATGTTTCTGAACAACTGGAGAACATAAAACTGAAAGCATTTTATGGTTAAATGCAATAAGACATTCTAGAGTACACGAAATTAACTGCAACATTTATAATACATCCAGTACCATGAAAAATTAAATACATATTAGTTACCTCCATTTATATTGTGAAACCTTGCAATAAACTGAAATAAATTAGATGTGTTAGTACCTCAAGTATAGGAAGTAATTAAATATGGAAGCTACCATTTTCAGGACTTTTAATGTGCAACGATTTCTTATAAACAAACTGAGGTTAGAACTACCTTAGAGGATTAGAAGTTCAGCAACTGTGCAGACAAAGATGTACGTATGATTTCCGTAGCTTATTATATCAAAATCACTACAAACACCACCACAGAATCTGGTAAGAAAAAATAATTTTGATTATTTTCGAGGCCTCAACAGCGCTGTCTTATTTAGCAAGAAGACTGTTTGCTGAAAGTACTCTGATTTAGAGCCAGGACCATTCATACTTTCACTAGCAGGTTCATAACACCAGTAAATTTCTTAGTTTCGTGAACAAAAATTAATTTCCCATATTATGATCGCAGTGACTGTGGTTAATCCATCATCATAATACTACAATTATTACGGTCACAGTTGTGAGGATAACCTAATAATAAAATATTACAGATTAAGAATTTAATAGAGCTGGCCTACTGCTCAATAGCATTCATATGTTACATCATACAGATTTAATATGCCCACAAAAATTGCAAACCTTTACTGCTGTAACTTGACAACAAGCTGCACGCACTTGACACTGGTCACTGTAAATAAGCTGTTGCTGCCTGTTAGAAGCAGGACTGAAATAAATCTACATCACTGACTTATGATGCATAATGACGCTTCATCCTGAAGGGTTATGCCAAAAGTCAGGAGCAGAGGGTCGTTTGTAAGATGCAAATACTTGTTCAGTTAAGCAAGATATTCTCTGACACTGTTTATAAAAGCTCACTTAAAAATGTCTAAGATTCTGTATACTACCACATTTGAACTTGGGTCTCAGAATTATTGCATGGGGCTAACAGAGTGGAATTTAGAAAACAACAAAACAGGCCAGATTTAAAACGGTGAACTCTAAACAGCCATTGCATGGTAGCTGTCTCCAGTCTGTTGTGCATCCCCTATCAAAGATTTAGCCCTCCACCTCATGTAAACTATGCCTAATGCTTGAGGCATCATGAAGTCTTATGACAGTCACATTGTTTCAACGTGAGCAGGGCTTATTTATACGCTCTAACAGTAAGTAAAATCAACATGAAATTCATGTCAATGAAATTTAGTTCACATTAAATTTTGTTTCTTGTTTCCTTAAAGCAGAACATGAGAACCACATGAATCCACAACCACATGCAATTTCTTACTTTAGACACTGATGTCATTTAGTGTTCTCTGGACCAAATGCAATGGTTGCTCTTACTTAGTTTGGTTCATGGGCAACATTCACTGAATAAGCACACGCTTAAACTACGAGAAGGAATGAGTCTTAAAATTGATACCCACAGTGCAGAGCGTACAGATCAGATCTCCTAACTATATATAAGATTTCTGTTGAGAACGACTCCTATAATGGGAGCCTACATTGAAATAAAATGTGTTTAATTCAGGATGCTCATAACTAACTACTTTCTTCTATGCAACCTTTCAATATGAAAATAAAAATTCACAGCATGTAACATAAGTTTATATAACAGTACTCGAAGAACTGTTCAAAATATTGCAGTTTATTTCAATCCTTACAAATATCATCGACGTCCCCCCTAGTGGCAAGGCCTTTAAACAAGGTGAACATTCATTTTAAATACAAAACAGTGCTGTAAACATCAGACACAATGATGATTACAAATGAAAGGTTTAGCTACTTCAAACTACTACTACATCTACATGGAACACATAGCTACAGTGCAAAATAATGGTGCAAACAAAACTGTAAAAAAGAAAAGTTTCTACTCACCATCTATCAAAAACAGTGGGAAGGGACACATTAGGGCTACCATATGTCCTCTTTTCCCCAGACATGTCATCTTTAGCAACCCAAAAGTTTTGGTCCAGGCAGGTTTTTTAAATTTGTAGAAATGACCAGGTTTTTGACAAGCTGTTATTTCTAAAAGTTTTTGCATATTTCAATGATCTGAAAATGCAAAAATATTTCTACCACATTTTCAAAGAACTATATGTTAACTATAAAACTACATTAGCATTCTCAGAGCTAAAGAAAAAAACTAGTTCAGCACTTGACCTTTGGAATGTCTTGGGACATTTTGGCATGGAAATTGTGAACAACTTGAATGCAGTGAGAAACACGATTAAAGAATGTCTCTCTCTGATTTTCATACCAATGATATTTACACTAAGAGCAGACAAACATTGGACAGGGATTTTTAACAAAATCGTGGCTGTGTGCCTTTCTTTTTTTAAATGGTCAACAAGTATGAAAGGTAGCCCTTTCTTGTAATGGGTATATGGTAACCCTACACAACATTATATCCCAGGACGTCTATGATAAACCAGTGTATGTTTTAATAGTTTCACTATGTAAAATAATAATAATAATAATAATAATAATAATAATAATAATAATAATAATATGGCCAGAAATCAGATTAAGTATTCAAAATTTCCCATGTGCCTTTCACACACACAAAAAAAATGCACCAATAAAAACGGATAAACTCTTCTTGATACTTCACAATAAAATATCAGACAGCTCATGTCATAAACTAACCACTGTAATAAGTTACAGTCAACCACAGTGACTAATCAAATTAAAATCAAAATTAAATCATCTTAATTTTAGATCATAAGGAAGATGGTAGGAGACTGCTAAATGTCAGCATAATTTTTAATTTGAAAGAGAAGACACTTTCAATTTACACCCACAAATATGATGGATTTAATTAACAGTCAATTTCAGCACCAGCACAAAATGCATAGACACTGTGTCTGTAATTTATATGATGTAAAAACCGGTATTTTAGACATGAACACAATATGAATACATGTCATGTTGGTAACTACTGTCATTCAGGTTCCAGAGATGTTCATAATGAAGGGTTCTAATTATGAATTATGTTCCATATCAGTACAGTGCAACTATGCTTTAAGAATCTGTACCTATAGGACCATTATCTTCAGCAGACACTCAAACACGTTAATGAAAATAACCTGTGTGTTGGCAAAGAGTTGGTTTCATTTTTTTGGGTGTATAATGAAAGCCAAGCTGGACACAGGGGGCAGTTTCAAATAAATCTGATCAGCATTCCAGAATGATAACCCTACAGTACCATTGGCCCACATGTTTATATCTGCTCCAGCCACTCTTTTCCTCCTACAAATTACATGGTACTTTAATCTCATGTCCCGAACCATATACAGTACCACTCAAATGATGTAACTACAACAGAATTTGTGGAATGTCATATATCTCACTGCTGCTTCAAATGTATGTAATTTTAAAGAAGACACTCTGTAAACACAATGTGAAAAGCTGCTTTCAACAAATACAAGATGTCAATATGGGTACTGACAACTGTCAGCTGACTAGATCTTTCATTATTCCTCTTAAAACTCCCAAAACAGTAGTTTAATGACCGTTTCTGCATTCAGTAAGAAAAAATACATGGAATTTTAATTCTTTTCTTCTTAAAAGAAACATTAACAATTAGTGTAGGGTAAGAACTTAGTTTTGATGAAACAATTCTATATGAAGAAAAATGTAAATGACAAAGTAACAGGTATGAAATGAATGCCTGGTAAAGAAAAACTCCTAAAACATATTTCGAATGACGCAATCTCCCTTCAAATGGTATTGTACATAAATGACATAAGAGTAACATTACGTATCTTATAAAGCGATACCCCTCTTTTCATTTCTGAATTAACAAGACCAGCAATGCACGTCTAACGTAATATAGAGGGGCACTCACATAACCATTGTTGTTGCGGAAAAGAAATACATATCACACATTCTGATTGCGTGTTTGTTGCCTTAGTTATCCAGCATGCAAAGCACATGCACCATACTATGTAGTCATCTGTGGCCTGTCTGCCTCTACCATATTTTTCCACATTATCTCATAAACAGGGTGATTTTCAGAATAAAGTTACTGAACATAAAATGTGTATTTTGGATTTCTCTGCAACTTTCCTCTGAAACATTGCTCATTCTGAGAACAATTCAGCAAGATATTATCATAAACATACACAGGTCCTCACATAATGTAACCATTGTTGTTGCCAAATTTTAATCAAACTTGCATTTTCTTGATAGATTTTGGAAAAATCCACAAATATCAAATCTGTCCAGTGGGAGCAGAGTTGTTCCATGCAGACGGACAGACATGACAAAGCTAACAGTTGCTTTTCGCAATTTTGCAAACACGCCTAAAAATGAATAATTCTACTACACTGGAATTCTGTAACCATAACATGGACTTCATGCATACCCCACACAGTAATGCTCCCCATCTCTCACACAGTTTCTTTAGTTAATTTGTCAATTAAGCTACTGTAACATATTATTTACTAAACACAAGCAAAAGAAAAACAAACAACTTAAAAACAAGGTTACATGCATTA
The DNA here is from genome assembly GCA_013340265.1 of Coptotermes formosanus. Lineage (NCBI taxonomy): Eukaryota > Metazoa > Arthropoda > Insecta > Blattodea > Rhinotermitidae > Coptotermes > Coptotermes formosanus. The sequence goes on along the minus strand of BLKM01000354.1, from coordinate 476,178 downwards.
TAAATACTGTACAAATATCCACCAGCAATATCTGCTGATATCAGTAATAATAAGACTATCTTACATATGCATATGGAGAGCTGTTTATACATGATCCTGAATTCATTCACAGCTGCGACCAGGTTTGGATCTGAGGTGGATATTAGTCTGAATTACATGCATTTTTGAAGCCATATCATACATCTATAAATCCCAACTTAAAGCAAGAAAACTCAGAATTTCCAAAAATTTCCATTGAAATACAAACACATGTGACTGTACTTTCTTGTCTGAACCATGATCACATGATTTTCTCTCATAAAAAGGTAAAGTTTTTCCTGCACATGCTATGCAAGTGTATGGGGCAGGGGAGTTACAACTCCACCCATTAACTTCAGCCACAGATGTAGGTGAGTTGTCAGCCTCACACCACGGCTATCCTACACCAGGGGAAGGAGCTGGGTGGGCCCCCGACCTGGTCTGGATGTCATGATGAAGAGAAAAATCATTTGCCCCTGCTGGGATTCTGACCTCAGATTGTCCAGTCTGTAACCTAGTCACTATGCTGACTGAGCTGTTGCTATTAGCATTACCATGACTCTAATAGATGTTACATGTGATCATCTCAGAGCTTTATGCCCATCACTGAGGCTCTCAAGTGAAAAAATCTGGTGCTCCTCCCATGCTGGGAGACATGAAGATATAAACTGCTTAGTGTGACTGCCATATCTACAGCCTAACACATTATAAACAAAACACCAATATCAACTAAGATGCTGAAAATCTTCCTGGCACCTCACATTCACATGAGGATCTGTTTTGGAAACAGTGTTAACTGAAACTAGTGGTCTGAGCATCCTCAGTCCATTCAGACCAGGGAAGCATTAGACCCTTGTGCCTGAGAGGCTCAATGACTGGTGGGAAGCTGTATAATAATGACGACTCACTCTTAATGATTCAGGAATGAAACAGATGGCAGAACAATATAGAGAACAGAAGGAAACTATAGGAATGAAGAACAGGAATCTAGAAGACCCCATCAGATGCTGCTCCACTGCAAGATATCTCCTGCAAGCAGCAACGTGAGCTGAATATTTGTCAGGTTGAAAAATGTTCGTAATACTTGCCCTACTATGTGTTCCATGACTCATGTAATGCATCTCATCCAAGGCTCGCCTGATGAATCAAGAACCTTCTGTCACTAAACAACTGCATTCACGAAAAAGATAACTACTGCAAGTACTCATATGCTAATCATTTGAACAACTGCCAGCATTACATGATGGAGAAAAAAATCATATCCTGTCACATTACTGAAATACTTCCTGCAAATTACACAACTGTAGTGCATGAATATAAACCCCATTTGTCAGAAGAGGAGCCAGGCTAATACACTTGGTACAGTGACTAGGCTTTTGAGTGGACAACTGAGAAAGCACAATTCCATGCCCCATTGGAATGATATATTTTTCTTGCCTCCAAGATGTTGAGAGTGACTGTGCAGCCAACCCAGCATCCTACTTGATGGGGACCATGGCCTCTTTACCAGGGGTAAAGAGGTCAGGGAGTGAAACTGATGTCTCACCTCCATTTATTACCGAAGTGAATGATGAGTGGACCTATAACTTTACATCCCAAATGCATTCACAATATGCACACAGACAACTTCACTATTTGTCAGACAGAACGGAGTAATAAAATTGTAATGCCACTATTTTCATGAACAGCAATGGAGGGCAACAGGCATTGTGTGAAGGTAACAGTGCTGCCACATTATACTTGTACAATGGTCCACACCACATTTCACATGGCCACTGTTGTCAAAGCATAAACAACTCTCCCCTCTCATCTGCCAACCATTCGCAATTAGCTATAGGCCCATTGCATTAGGTACTTGGCAGGAAACAAAAAATGTAAAATAAAATGCATTGTTGACCTAAATTACAACATGATTAAGCCTACTGCCACACACACATACAAGCAGAACACCTTTTGAGTTTGATGTTATATCGCCATTTGTCTGGCTGGATGTCCAATCAGTGTTTCCAGTAATTAGTAAATTGGTGGGATCATGGCAATATGATGAAGCAGAGAATTTGAGAAACAAGCTTCATGTGCAAAAATGTAGACAAATATTGCCTGAAAACATACTTTTACATCTGAACTGCAGCAAGCTATACATGCTCAATGGACTAACAAGCTTGATTATTAGACCAGACATCTATGAACTTAAAAGACCATATGGCCACATCCCATGAACGTAGAGTGTTGAATGTACTGATGTGTCCTCAATACAAGGAAAAGCGACACACAATCACCAACTGAACACCATGTTACCAATGTTTCAGCAGCACTACACATTCACTTGCTTCCATCAGACTCACAATTACACCTCATAAAACACAATAAACACTAGTGTTCTTCTTGTGCCACTTTTACTTATGGTTCCAGCCACTGCAGCACTTTTAAATGTATATACTTATTGAGAAAAATATCATTATTGTTTGTATATAACGTCCCTTCTATGGTCACCTTCACACTGCCCAATACGTACACAACAAAAGCGACCATTATCACAACACAACCAGTGGTTGTTACAAGAGACCACTGGCTTCCTGCTAATTGCTGCAACTCTCAATGTAGTGTAACTCAATGGTTCGACTTGTCTAAAATATTTCTTCTGCCAGTATAGACTTGGAGTCACTGTTCTAAGATTCAAATTCTTGGGCTACAACCTTAGGTATTACAATTTTTACGATGCAAAGCTCTTAGTTTACACAAACTCAACAGTGACAGGAACCTTCTGGGATCATAATTTAATCTTCTGTATTTCAATTCCTGTGATTTCCAAATGTCTATGTACTCCTCAGAAGCAACAAAACAATTTGGTTATCAAGTATGGCAGTGTACAGACATAACTGGACCTCTGATCACAGCAGATTTTAAAACACTGACTCATTTCAGTTCAGGACAGAAACTCACAATTCATGTACCACCGGTGAAGCACATCTGTCCCCTATTTTCATGCCCTGTCCTAGCATCCCAGGCAGTATACATCCCATACTTGAATGGTGCTGATACAATGGCTTCAAAAACAATTTCTTTTAATTATAGTCTGGTGTTAACAAACATATTTCAGCTCAAGAGAAATGAAGTAGATGGGGAATCAACAATACTGCGTAACTAGACACTTTGTAACTTAACACAGCTCACCTTCTATAGTTTAGTGCAGGTGAATTATGTACAATGTACTTGGTGGAGAAGAAGGGGGGAGGGATTCTGTTGGAAGACTGAGAAAGAGATGGGAGGATAATATTAAAATGGATCACAGATAAACACACTGTGATGTTACAAACAGTGTTAACTGACTCTGAATAACATGGCAGTACTGAATTTCCGGGTTACATTACCAGAGGGTGAGTTAATTCTCTCATCCTGATCATCAATTGCCCTAAATTCTTAACGGGACGTCTGGCAACAATTCTCATCTGGATGGGTTACGATTCTGGTTAAATGAAAGCTTGAAGAATCAATAATAAGAAGTCACGGTGATCACGATGTTCTGCTGATTACTGTCAAGCATCCGCATTATGAGAGTTAGAAACCCTCTTCGTAAATATTCCCATGACTCTTCCCTAATTTGTTTTTGGACCGGTATCAAAATTAAACTGGTCTACCCCCACCCTACCACTTGTTTCAATTTAACACCCAGTACACACCAAGACTGACAATCATGAACCACAGTTTCTTATCTTGTAATTTGTTTTTACTGTGTACATACACAGTTGGTTTTACTTTTATGTTTGGTTATGGCATTACATTTATTACTACATATCACACTGTATGACAACTGAAAGTGCAGCAGAAATATTTTAGCCAAAGCACACATGACAGCCAGCCATAAAATATGGCACCACTTCACTGGTTAGGCCAGCCAACAAAAATATGAGTACATTTTTTACATTTGAGATTTTCACCTTCAGCAACACTTGAACTGCCCTATGCAAATCTCTCAGTCAACTTATACAACACATTCCCAACAAACCAGCCACCAACTTTACTACAAGGAGCTGTTCTCATGGCATCTCCATGCAGCCCCAGCGACACTGAGGGAAATGGTGACACAGCACCACTAGTTAGAAAGAGGGTAACAAAGGAAGGTATGTTGATTTGATAATTATCTAATTGCCACCTAAAGATGTACCCTATCTTAGTGGATGGCACTTAGGCAAGATGGCTGTGGTAATGCCAGACCCACAGCTATCAAGAACAGAGGAAGTGATAACACACTGTTGGCCTCCGCTCTGGATGTGTTGCCGCTGTAATAAATACCTGTATTGCTGGGATCTATAAGGCAAAGGTAGATGGTATAAAAGCAATTAAAAATAAATTAATTGGAACAGAGGTTAGGAAGGAAAGAAACAAAAAAGTCAGAAATCACATACACAAACAGTGCACACATACAAGACAGACAGACATACCTAAACTTTTCACATGAAGTCACAAATGGCAACACTGAGGAATTTTGTGAGCACAGTTATCCCTCTTCAGTGTCAATTATGAATGGCAAAATATGATGAAAGTAAAAGTACTGTAATTATAAAACAATGACTCCACACATTAGAAAGTATAATAATCTTCAACCTTCAACTGGTAACCAAACAATTTATATCAAATGTGCAATACCTATTAATTACCATTTCATTCTTCATGAAAGATGTAAATTACCAAATGTCATGCAATATAAATAGTACAGAAATAAAGTAAGTAACTATGCCGCAGTACTGTCAGAGAGTAAAATCAACTGTGCTTCATCAGGTGTGGTAACCTTTAAACCCCTCCCCCCACCCCCCAACCCATCCACCCACAGGTCAGTCAGCCAGCCAGTCAGTGTGTACTATACACCCTTCTGAAACTGCAGTACACATTTTAATTTCACATCTTTTTATAACACATATTTCTCAAATGATTGATCTTTTGTGTCCCTACACCACAGAGGACAATAAGTTTGTTCCACTGATTCACGGGAATATCTTCCCTCCAACTTCATGCTGACTGGGCACAATCTTACCAACCGTCTTATACAATCAACACATTTCTTCTTGCCAATCAGTTCTGCGTCCATCTGAATCAAATTCAGTCACCCTAAAGACAGAGGAAGCACATTCCTCGAGAACGCCAGAATAAACCTGTTACCCCATACAGTGCAAAAACCCAAGAGACCATCATCTGAACAACCCCCTCTGAGAAGACCTGAACACTTATAACACACTTGGCTTTCTGGTCACAAGAGTATACAGTAAGAGAATCCACACACAGATAAGAGAACTGTATTACTTGAGTGTGAGATGGAAGTCAAACTGATTCAGATGGAGCAAGACAATGTTTACTTAAGTAACTACAAGTAACAAATTAAAATAATACACATGGTCCCTCAAAATTGACTACCCACTTCCTCTTATACACAGTGTACCATTAAATGTGTCCCTGAGCATGGCACGTATCACAGGAGCTTCATCGCAGAGCAAGCCTACATCTGCCAGGAATACAAAGGCCATTCCCCCATCCCATTCAACTTACTTTATTTCCTGGAAGACTTAAAAACTGCCGAACTCCAGTTCTTAAGTAGGCCCTGCACCATCTGGAAATATTTCTTGACAAGTAATGGAGGACATTTTGAAATATGGAAATTCCTTTTTGAACATCACCTTTCAATTCTTGCACAGACTGTGGAATGTCCATATATGCTCTATCTTTTTAGTGTCTCCCACAACTATAGTTTCAGTGTCCCCAACAAATAATAATCACATGAATTCAAGTCTGCAGATCTAGGAAACCACAACTTGTTAAGTTATGTGTTGTTTCTGTGAACATATCACAGGCCCTATAATTTTAAACACTCACTGCACACCAGACTCTGACTTTAAGGTAATTCAAAGGAAAATCATGAATTATAAAGGGATTACCAGAGCACCAATATAGTTAAGGCCACAGCTTACACAGTTCTGAGTTCCACAAACAAACAAGTATATTGTTATAAATTATAGTTGGGTATGTTACATTACTGTACATTTCTAGAGCATATTACGTTTTGTGTTTATGTTGAAATTACTTTAAATAATATTTTCATAATTTTGTACTACTTCCGTAGCTCAAACTACCCACTGAAATGAATATATATGTCAAAAAATGTCTAGTACTTGAGCACTGTTTGACTTGGGGGGTTTTAAGCTTACATGAAAGCATTTGGAATGCATTAGCTATGCAAGTAACATTCTGAGTTATTGTAAACCATGCCACATCCCAGAATGACACAAGTTCCAAATCCAGAAAATTACTGGCTACTGATTCTGGAAACTGCTTTGAAATACCAGCTCCTTGCTTCCCAGTCTACAAGAAAGAAACTATATAGGTGCTGTCTGCAGAGCTCTACTGCCCTTCAGCTGAGAACTCTTGACACCCCACTCTGCACAGCCAACCAGTGCAAAGATTTTTATGGTGCTTGTTCACACTTGAGAGCCAACACAGTCAAATTTCTCTTCAGTTAAAACATTTTTTGGTCTGGCACTGGATCTGTCATTCAACATTTTTTTCCTGTTCAGTATATCTTACTTTGACACAGCACTGCTGACATGGAATATTTTTTACACAACTTCTGTTTTTGTCCCCCCCCCCACGCTGCATACTTTGCACAAGTATTGCAACTGAACAGTCTTTGTTCAACAGAATACACCTCTCATATGCACTGCCCACCTGCTGTCTGTATGACACCAACACATGCATGGGTGCCTATCTCACATTCTAGCACTCATAGGAAGAGAAGCATGTGAGCTCACGCCACTAAACAGGCCAGCATTGTATCTGCCTATGCTCAGAAACACAATTACAGGTACTGTCCGTACAATGGTAATGGAATGGCTCATATCTGGGAGGTACCAAGTTCAAATCACTACTATGGACCTACAAATTCTGAGGAACTTCTTCATCTCACACAGGCTATCCAACAATACATCTTAAAACCTGCTACAAACATTTCCTTTCAAATGTCCTACAACTCACTATTCATGACAATCCTTTCATTTCACTTCAGGCTATGTAATTTCATTGGCTGGTATGCCAAGTGTGCAATGATGGAAGAAGTTTTAGATTTGCTACAGAAGCATATGGATTGAAGTTTAAAAGATGTGAAGCTGCCACAGTGCTGACAGAACTGAAGGATGCTGCCAAAGGAAACAAAATGAAAATGACAACACATCTGTATGAGTGGTGTTCAATACAGACTGGTGATATCACTTCTGTGGGAATGGTGTTCAGCACAACTGATGATATCACTTTGGGAGTACAGGTCAACAGACTAATGGCAGTACTTCTGTTGGAGTGGCATTCAACAGTGATGACAGCACGTCTGTGGGAGTGGTGTTCAATAGACTGACAGTCAGAACCTCTGTGGAAGCAGCAGTCACTACAGACTGAGGGAAGTACTTCTGTTGGAGTGGTGTTCAATACAGAATGACAGTCAGAACCTCTGTGGAAGCAGTATTCAGTACAAACTGAGGGAAGTACTTCTGTGGGAGTGGTGTTGAATGCAGAATGACAGTCAGAACCTCTGTGAAAGCAGTGTTCAATACTGACTGATGAAAGCACTTCTGTGGGAGTGGCGCTCAATACAGACTGACAGCACTTCCCTTGGTAATAGAGTTCAACAGAATCGCACACCCTCCAAAGCAGTTAGTACTTTATAACCACACCAAAAGAGTATAAGGGTGTCAGTTCCAAGAACATGTATGTACTATTAAGGGCACTGTCACATGAAACTGTGATACGTACACCTAACAAGATACAAAGGATACAGTACTCATAATAGATCACTCAAATTAAGCATAAAAATTCTTCTCTGCAGAGAATTTAGTCTTCCAAAGGTCACATACATCTTGTAAGCAAACATTTTCTGGACTCTCTGGGACTCTAACAAAAATACCAACTTGTTGTTAGTCTCTTGCATAAAGAAATGGCATGCCACTTCAGAGCATGCAGACATTAATGATGAAGGTGTAAAGCTCTAACCTGGTGTTTTCCAAACTATAGTCCACAGACTACTTAACGACCAGCATTTGTGCATGGCCATGGAAGCTCCGAAAAAATGTAGTTTTCTTTCTAGACCACATCTCATATTCTATTCTGTATGCTATTTGTATTACACCTTTGGTCTACAGGATTGAAGAAAACGATAAAAAGGCCTCAGCTGGATGAGCCAGGCCTCAGCCAGGATTTAAACTGAATACCTCCATAATACAGGCCAGATCATTTACCACAGTTTAATGTTTCTTTTAATGGGACAAAAGAACACACGCACGCACGCACACACACACACACAAAAAAATTGTTTCTCCCATTTCATGCACAACCACCAAATTATGGCAATTTGTTTCAGTATCATTTGATGTTACACGCATAAGACTTCAGCAATATTGTCGACAGTTTATTGCAATTTCAAGCACTTTGTTGCCCCTGAATTTGTAAAATTATTGCACGAAATAAAAACTTGTCATAATGGCATTCAAGAAAGAAATGTATCATTGTCCTGAAAAGCACTTATTTAAACAAAGTACGTTTTATAGTTCTGCTGACAAAATTCCACTCACCATACACGCTTGCAAATAATGCAACCAGACAGGAACATGGTTACATTGATACCAATACATACACAGTGTTGTAAAATATTTAAGTAGCTGGTTCAGTCAGGCCACACTGACCTTGTCGTGATAAGGTACAGCATTAAGACCTCTCGCAGAAGCCTTGACCTGGCAGCAAAAGTGGACCTTTACACGCCGCAATTGTCAGGATTTTGCATCTACACTTACTCACGGGCACAGCCAGTAAAATACACATCACACATTAGGATATGCCATGTAGCTCCCCGTCACGGACAATACTAGTTGGACCTGATGCAAGGAGCTGGGTAACAAAGCCTAAACTGAACATAAGCAGCAGCAGACTGAGCAGGCAAACTGTGTCTGCAGAATGGAATGCAAGGTGTGTGGGGATCAAAACAGCACCCATGTTAATGAATGGACACAAAGTGAAAAAGGAAATTGATGTACAGTCACTCATTCTAGGTTCTTCAGTTAGTTTTCTGATCAGTGAAGTAACTTGATTTAGGAATTAAAATACATACAGGTGCATGAATGTGCATATATCTTCAAATTGTACAGAAAAACAGCCAAAAAGTGTTCCTGAGAATTGAATTATGCCTTCCTAAAAAATGAACTACAAGCATCACTGACTCTGATAATGACGACGGCTGCAGCAATGACATGGTAACATTACAGCCCACACAAAAACAAGACAAAACCCTAGTCTGACCCAGAGAATTAAAGTGGAAGATTACCCTCTGCTTTTTCACTTCACCCCCCTGTCCTAGATAAGCCAAAATAATAATTAATTAATTAATTAATTAGATATTGCAGCTGAAAGGGGAGTACTCCTAATTTGTATCTGGGAGGTACCATGTTCAAATCTTGACCCACAGACAGTTTTCCCTTAGGCACGTCACGCAAATGTATGACTGGAATCACTGTCCCATATTCCTGTATTCAATCCTACAGTAACTCACTGAATACACTCAACTCAACTTTTCAAGGTGTACTTACCCCTGGCGGTCTTGATGACAACTTCCCCAGGTGTACTGAAACCAATTTTGTTGTGTGCTCGGAGCTCTATCTTGTAGTGTGTGTCAGCAGTTAGAGCCCTCAAAACAAATGCTGTGTGTTCTGCTGAAGAAAGGTCACTCGTGTAACACTGATACTCCGTCTCTGTCCAGTGCCCATCCACATGTTTCACCTGTTCACAATGAGTATTTACTAAATAAATAACTTTTCATCTGCTGCAAATATAATGACATAACCGCAAAATTATTACAAGTGCATCTGCATCAGCATGCATTAGGGTACATGTGAAGCAAGAGAACAAAGACTATAACCCTAATGTCCAAGTGCATTCTACACACATTTCTATACGTCCTGATGTTTATTTAGCGTATAAAGGCAAATTTGTTGTTGACATCTTTAATAAACACTACTGACACTACAATCAAAAGAGACACACACATTTGCAGTACTTCATTAAATATTAGCCAAAGCAACAAATATTTCACATATACTCATAAGCTACAGATCTTAATAAAACATATACCCTATGTTCTTTGATAATATTATATACAATAAGCTATTTTAAAAAACAGAATTAATTGAACTTCATGTTTTCAGTAGTATAGTCAGTAATTAAATTCACTGAAATTCACTGATTAGATTTGAAAATGATGTGCTGTAGTTTCATGTGGCAGCATAAAGTGTATAAGAACTGTGCAAAACAGAACTGGACAGCATTATTTAACATGGCACACTAAAAGAAAGTCTTGTTGTCTTATTCATAAAACGCCATAGTTAAGTGAACAGAATGGCTAAGACATCAAGAGGGGAATAACACGAAAGTCACATTGGGAAGCATAACAACTTAAGGGAGATGAGCTGGACGATGATCCATAGGACCTTTCTCCATGTCCCCAGTGCAGATGGAGTCAACTACATGGTCTATGTGAGTCCACGTACCGGGCAGTATTTGATGCTATACTGATCAATAGGTTCACCATTGTCAGCAGGAATCTTCCATGTAAGTTCATAATGATCTGAGTATGGTGACATGACAACACCATCTTCTCCAGAGTTTGAAAGGATATGGGGCTCTTCCGGGTAGGATCTCTTGGGCATTGTATGATGTTCTGGGGCTGCCCAATTTCCAAAACCCACATCATTCTGTGCAGCAAATCTGAAGTTGTACGTTGTTTGTGGCTCTAACCCTTCCAAGATATATGGTGAATCTGCACAGAAGTCATCACATTTTGCTATCTTTAAAAAAATAAAAAATAAATAAAAATAAAAATAAAATAAAAAAAGAAAAAACTTTCACATAGGTATGTTTATGATCTATGTCCATATCAAATTTCACATACTGTGGAGACATTTGACAATAACATACAGAACTCCACATACACATTTTGTGCGTTTGTCATATTGTTTCACATTTTACTGAAATATGAACCCCATGAAGTTACACTTTTCCCAAGATCTGTTACCATAGCAACAGAACTCCACAGTACAAGTCAAGCTTGTACTCCTTCCATCTACAAAGTTCACAGAGCCATCACAATGGTATTTATGGATTTTTTTTAAACTGCAAACACACAGCAGCTTCCAGTACTAAAATGTCTAGCCTTTCATGAACATCTGTCTCCTAATATGATAGGTATTATGGTACACAGCCACAAAGATCTGATACCATAAGCCTGTCTCTCTCTTTACAAAAATACAGAGTAAAAACTTAAGTACTACAATTAGGTTCCTTTCACATTTGCATACCTGTATCACCACAATGTACCAAACTTTACTGCACAGAATATACATACCAACTGGCCATGTCTTGTTTCTTGCATCTCTCCAATCCTTTCGCTCCTCCTTGTACTGCACAGCATACTTTCTTACAGGAAGGCCTCCATTCTCAGCTGGTCCCACAAATGAGAATGTTATTGTGGTAGCTGGAACATGATCAAAGTTGCCAATATCTCAACTCCTGACTGACAAGAGAAAAAGAAAAAGGTGAAGCCTTCCCTGTGCACACTATGCAGGCATACTGGCAAAATGCAGGTACAGTTTTGCTCATTCTTAACCACAGCACTAGATGGAGGTGAGTGGCCAGCCTCACGCCCCAGACACACTAATTGCAAGGAAAGGACCTGTGGTATCCACTGAATAAGAAGCTGGGTCGGCCTCACAGCCAGTCTTGGCACTTTGGAGAATGAAACAGGGAGGAATCAAACCATGATTTCTCACTGGTCCAGTCCACAGCCTAGTCACTGTACTGGCCATGCTATACTGGCTCACACACAAGCAAACAAAACCATATTTACTTAACTTTGTTAATGCCACATTTAGTGCTACAACTGATGTAAGGCAGTTGCATGACATCTGCAGGAAATGAACAAAAGAAAAAATATTTTGACTTCTGAATCATCTCTTGCTATGAGAGTAATTAACATGTAGTAAATGCCTCAACAACTCTGACAAATTGTGAGAAACAGAGCATGGATCCATTATGTATTGTTCTGTTGGAAACTTATGCTGCAGCAGCAAACACACGTCTTAACATATCCTTCCATGTTACTCAATTCTACTGCTGGATTAAGCACCACAGAGTTACTACTTACCAGTGATAACTTCTAGCTTTGCCTGTAAGACATTTGAGGGAGGTCTAGCTTCTTTCAGGTTAATCTCATGAAGTGCTACTCCAAGCGGATTTGCTGCCTTACAGGTGTACTGACCATAGTACTTTCTATCAATAGGCAATATCTGAAACACCAAACTACTTCATTACAGCCAGGTCTTACCATATCATTTTTATCCCAATGTAAGTGACCTCACATATAAGGCATAACCCCTTCAGAATCTTCAATTTGCAGGAAAATACTGTAGCAATTTTCATGAAAAAAATTTAAAAAAAATTTGAATATGAATAAATTACATTATATAGTGCTCCCCCAAACTGTGCTTTGTGGTACCCAAGGGCTCTGGAAATTGTTTCTTGTGCATCTGCACAAACCTCACACAACAAATGTTAATTTTACAGAATTACAGAATAAGTTACATGTTCCTACAAGAAATGAGGTGCTTTAACCTTTAGTGGATGAATGGGACAACACTGGCCCATTAAATGTACACCCATTTTTGTCTGCAACAGAAACAAAGTCCTGCAGTGGGCATTTAAATTGAAAAGTGCTTCAGCCAGTACCGGACACCTCGCATCTAAAACACTGTACGCTAAATGTTACTTGTGTAGCAATGCCATTGCCAGTAAACCTATTTATACAGCTCCCTGTAGAGTAATGGTTGAAAAAATGATGTGAGTTAAATAATAAAAATGTGGGTTTCACATCCAAGAAGACACAATAAACTTGTCTTCAACCACAGCAATTCACTTTCTTTATTCTGTGCTTCAGCACATTCAAGTAAACATTCCCATAATTTTAGACTAATTTACGTACCACCGTATTTACTAATGTATCTCTCTACAAGAGTGGAAATATATTTTTTTCAAAAAAGGGTAGGTTACTCTTAAACATTTATGGAACTGAACTCAATGGTGACTGAAAAAATTTTGTCTAGTGAGGAAGACTGAAAATGAAAAACACGTGTTACATCAAGATTATTTTATCCACGTAACACTGAAACGATCTGTCGGAATACAAACTGACTCAATAACGCAGAGTTCTTGAGAGGCTAACAGTGACTAAGCTGGTCAAGAAATTTCTTGGCTACTACAGAAACCAAAATTCCATTACTATGTTAGTAACAGCCCTACCCTGGACCCTATACTGGACCCGATAAATCCAGCCCACACCCATATCTGTTATTTCTTAAGACTACTATATACAACATTACTTAAATACATTTGACTTACCTGTAGTGTGCTCAGAGGCCCTTCACCAAATTTCCGAATATTATTATCAATATATCTTCCATTAAGTTCAATGTCACCGCGATGCCATGTGATGGTTGCATTAGGTATTGATTCCGCCAGGCACGTGATGTTAACGGGGTTGTTCTGCCAACTCCAAGCTTCTCGCATTGGTGTATTTGCAAAAGAAGGCTTAAACTCTACTGTCAGATGAACATTCTTCAATGCCTCGCCTCCCTGAGAACAATCAGGTACGACTTACATAGATTTCTCACTGAGATTCTCTTAAAATACAAGTCAATGAAACGAGAAAATTACTTTTTTACTGTAACAGTCTTAGGAGAGACTGGGAGTGAAGGGAGTATGATCCAAAACCTCCAATCCACAGCAATGCAACTAGTCACATGTCCAGGTGGCAGTATGGGGCATAGTGATTCCCAATTCTTTGGGGACCCGTTAAGAAGAACGTCATTGACATGCCATTTGCAACAGATGACTGCATGAATCAACCTATCACCTCCTGGTAACAGGCACTTGACACCCATTTCTTCTACAATGGGATACAAGCCTTGATGCAATAGTTGGACAAATGCTGAAATGCCAATCGTTGACTACACAGAGGCTTTATGTGCCATGTATGCCTCAGAGTCAGAATACAGCTCCAGGCATCAGAGTGCTTGCTACCTCACTTTTTGAAACTTCCTTGTACGAAACATCCTCTGTTGGGTTCATCAGATGGCACTGCCATTTAATCTATTTCATCTACCTACTGATCCAAACACAGCAAGGTTCTTGTCTACCAGGCAATGGAAGCAGAGCCAGCTTCTGAACCAGTGTGCTTCCTAGGTAAAAAGAGGTAACAGAAAATGTCAAATACAGGCAGTCTTTGTTTAATGCTGCCACAGACAAAATAGTTTCACATGAATGTTGGCTGACACATTTACGGGACAAAAGATTCAATGAATACTGCCCAGATTTGGACTAATGTTACTTTTGCTGGCAGCTGGTGAAATTTTCAACAGTCAGCCTCTAAGGTGTTTCAATTAATTCTTGTATGAAAAACAGAAGTTCTAAGTTGTTTCTTCCTACACTACAATTTTCAGAAATGAAACCAGACATTAATAAGGACACATTGTATGTAAATGCCAGTTAAATAATACATCTGATCACGAACTCTGAAGTTAATTTAAATGAACAGTTGCTCAATGCATGTCAGTTGTCCTGAAATCTCTTTCTGCATGTACAGGCTGGCTAATCACAGACCTGTCAATGTGGAGGAACAAAGATGTTCAGATATTAACCCTTGGTACCAAAAGGTGACTTAGTTGATGTGCAGTATGGTGCTGAGAAAACAAAATGTTACCTAAAGTTGCTGGCCAAGACCATGCTAAGTAATGGGTTGCCATTTAAATTCCCAGCATTTTGCAGAACACACTCAGCACTAAATTCCAGCACCAACACGTTAAGCAGTCATGAAAGCCATACACAACACTTATCCTTCAAGCAGTGTTTTAACTCACAACTGGAAGAAACAGAGTCTAAAGTTCCATGATTAACCTTTCAAGCACCAAGTATTAGAGACAAGTGTCCTCTGCTGGCACAATTTAAATTCCCACACTGTGCTATGCTGTGCCATTTCTCACACAGTGGGCCAGCTAGGGATACCATGCCCTACCTTAAAAACACAGTGGACCTTTAGAGTTTAACTGACCCTGGACAGTGTGAATGGCATCTCCTTATACTATCTGCATAAACGTATGAATAACGAACATAAATTATAACACACCAACTTACCTCATTTGTTGCAATACATTCATACAGGCCATCATCAGTACGGAGGATATTTGAGATTGAAAGTGTACCAATCGTTTCATGTCTCTCATCATCTCTGGTATTCTCCACTACAATGCGATCATCTTGCTGTGGTCCAACCACGAAACGGTCCGATGTTAGCTTTCTGAAAGCACATAAGAAACACATGTGATGGCACATCTCATAAAATACATAGTACTTACTTTGCAACAGTATCTGTGGGAAACAGAACAGAACACATCGCACACAGTAACTGGTACAGCTCCAGACTCTGCTCTGTTAAATGTTATTGTCTGGAAATAGGGGACATTACATCTTCATGATACTACAGGCACTGGCAGCCACACCTCAAGAAACCTACATTCCCACTGGAAAAAATATACACACAAATTTCTTCCACCTTATGGATATCACAGTATTAAATCATGTAGGCATATGATGCAAGCATACATAGACCCCGTCCTTACGCTGAAAATGGTAAAAACGAAAATGGGAAAGGAAAGATTTTATTTACTACATGCTTGGCCATTCAAAAGATGTGCACTCAGGGGCATATGAGTTGTCAATATTGGATTACAAGCATTCATTTGGATTTTCCCTATCTGAAAGCACAGATCTTACTTCCAACTTCACAAGTTTCTGTACCTGTCATGTTATTACTGGCTGCAAGAAATGGAAAACATACTGCAGAATGAAAGTACTGTGTTGGGGTGTCCTGTAATGTGTCTGTCTTGTCTCTGGATGTGTGACAGTGTGTCTATATCTGTAATTGCAACTCCTCTTAAATAAATAAACACAAGAATAAAAGCAAATAAGGAAAAATACATCAAGTAAAATAAAAGTACATAAATACATAAATGAATCCCTGACCCAGGGGGCCCCCCCCCCCCCCCCCCCGCGCGCGCACACACACAGCGTGACCTCATCCAATACATCATTGCTGTTTCTGATTTTCTGGACACAAGAGGACAAACCGTACGACCTGAGGTCCAACACTTCTCATTTCTCACATTTATACACCGCTACAGTCTTTAGGCGTGTCCGGTTTCTTACATCAAAAGCAACTTGTTTGATTTTGTCCTATTCCACAGAAAAAAAAAGTTCTATTTCAGTAGAACCCTGAAGCTAGACGTCCCATTTCCTTCAGTTTCACTTTTCTAATGCAACCAAAAAATTCCCTATGGAATTAACATGTGTGATTGCTGTGAAGGTTCTTTCAAATCAAAACTACTACAGGACCTGAACGAGATTTAGAAAGATTGCGACACAGGTAAAATTTAAAAATTACACTGTTTCTGCAAGCACTGTGAGAACAAGTCCATCCCACCTACTGGACAGAAGTACGGGTAGGTCCCAGAGCTTATTTGAACATGGAGAAAAAGACGGAATCATGCCGTGGCTGTTCAGCCTGCAGCCAGTCACTACACTGGTTGATAAATAAACATGACAACAAGCAACACACCAACAGGATTTCACTGAAAGCAATCAGTCTTACTTATCGTATATTACGTATCTGCCACAGCCTTACCTGAAGGTAACAGTGGGCAAAGGTCTCCCAGAGGCACTACAGGGAAGTTTCGCCTCTTTACCAGTGGCAATGGAGATATTCTTGTATGTGACAATACGAGGCTTCAGAATGACATTGATCTTCACAACACGCTCAGCCTTTCCTGCTGCATTTGTAGCAACACACTTATACTCTCCATCATCATCCTTGGAGATATCCCGGATCGTGAGTACTCCTGTGTGCTTTTCTACAGAGAAACGGTCTGCAGTTGCTAAATCTTCCCGAGTAGATGACTTGATCCATGAATAGGTTGGTAAAGGTTTTCCGCTTGCCTTACACATCACTGATGCAGTGTTAGCTTCCACCACTGTCACTGATGAATCCATCTTTTCAAATGCAGGTGGTGTGTGAACCTTTAAGCACCAAAACGTTACTGCTATGACACATGGGCTTATAGAACATGGTTCAGCAACTAATATACACGTCCAGAATAAATGAAGGACTGGAATGTGAGAAAAACACCAACATGTGACAACCTCACTATAGTGTTTACAATTGAGTAAAATCTGTTTATAACAGAAGCTATAGGGACAAAAACATAAATTGTTTGCTGCTACGGGACGTAAAATTCATAACTGTCATAACAAGAGCTTTCAATCCCACTGTCTGCTACAACGTATCTTCACATAATGTCCAAAATGCACATTAATATACTTACTGCAGTATGGTTTGCTCCCATGAAGCACTATGAGAAATAATATTTACTTCTGAACAAGTGATCTCTGCAACTGCAGATGTACATTTCACGTTCACATTCGGTTTGGTAACACGCAAGCATGAACAGCAGGAAATGATGGCATAAGAAATGCTTTCGACGTGAGTTACACTTACCTCCACACGAATGTTTCTCTCTGAGAGTTCACCAGTTTCGATTACAATAGCACGACATGTGTATGTGCCATCGTCAGCCTCTGTTGCTTTTACAATGAGCAACCCATCTGTTTCAACAATATAGCGGCCACCAGGTGGTATTTGCTCACCATTCTGCAGCCAGTCAACCATAGGAGCCGGGTTAGCCGTCACTTTACACCGTACCTTGTAATCTGAATTGAGGATTGGGTACTGCTCTTCTGGGGCATCCTCCCATGTTATGGCAACTGAATCAAAACAAGATTCATAATCTTTCTAATGCTCAATTTTAGACTTCAGTTTATTTCTAAACATCTGTTAATATTGCTGAAAAATTTATTTAAGAAAGTGACACTATAATGGCTGGAATATTGAATTTACTTTGATAAGAGATATGGGTTGAAACATTCACAAGCATATAACAAAAAAGAAATGAGCTTGTACATAATCAAATTATGTTCTACTTATTTGTAAGATAGGAACTGCACAAGGAATTAAGTATGAAACTGCCCCCACCACCCTTACGTCAGATTTCCAATAACACAAAAATTACAACATTTGTTGCAGCATTCAGTCTGTCTCCTGTTTCTGCAGGCATTGAAAATTCCAGGTTATCACTACACCACTTCAACAACACATAAACCCTTCAAAATGCAACATCATTTTTAAACTTCAGTTTGTACATCCTGTTGTGACACACGTACATTCAATTAAGACAGATACTGTCAATCACAATTCAATGTTTCGGTTACATACTTAAAATTTAATACAACGTATTTCAATCCTGCATGGCCATCATCAGGTATTAAAAATTATGAAGTTCATATTCAAATTAAATTCAAAAAGGGGGGTACAGAATTTCTCAAAACACGTCTTAGAAAACCAACACCCTACAGACATGACTGATACCATATAGATTCTACACATCACAGTAAAAGGATCACATTTGAATACCAATGAAAAATGTTCATCCATAAAGGGGAAGAAAAAACAATAAGCAACTTCACGACAAAAGTATTAACGAACAAAATGCTATCTTCAGGACTTTATCGCAGCAAAACTCATTAACAAAAAACAGTCACACTTACTCAATACTCTCTGTACTCCAGCAGATTCTGCATAATAAAAATGCACATTACACCTACATATACTTTCCCTCAAAAAAAGAATGTCAGTTCACTTTATATTCCTTTCAATACAACCAAAAACATGAAAATTCCCCCCCGCGGGGGGGGCCCCATTTAAAACACTGCCATTATAATTATGTACTTTCAAATTTTAACGCCTATAAAACCTGAACACATTCAAGTTAGCGATAAAACAATGAAATCTTCAACTCTAAGGACTCTTCAAATTTTACATTTTTCTGTATGTATTAACAATATCTTTAGTAACTTCCATGACACTTAAAATCACTTCATCCTTTCACATTAATTCGAGAAGTATAATTCAAAAGAGCAAATAACCTAAAACCATGGAAATCAATTCACAGATTCATTACAAAAAATTTTCTATGTGGAAACAAATACCAGTAAACAAAACCACCTGATATACACAACCTTCCAACGGGAGTATCGGCTACAAAATTTTCTAACATAACATTTCATATACTTTAATGTTTGCCAAAGTTATGTATAGAAACATGAATTATATCGATAAACAGGAATTTTTTAAACTCCTATGTTCTTTGTAAAGAACGAGATCTCATTCCATTATTGACCTTACTGTTGCAATTAAGCTTTCCCAAAATGTTTTATGATTTGCAATGCATGATGATCAACCATGCAAGACAAAATATATTGTACTGAATATTCATTAACTGAAAAAATTGTGTTATGATCGATGGTCTATTCCTTAATTTAATTTACGCATCATTATTTTATAAGCTGGTCACTTTGAGTTTCTGAAAAAGAAGTTACAGCCAATTTGACGGTCAACACACAGTATGATTTTGCTGTGCAGGACTCACCAAATGTTTTGATAAGCACCGACTTGGCCAGCAACTCTGTGTTGGCATACTTTGCAGTGCAAGTGTAGTTTCCAGCATGCCTCTCTTGTAGCATGGGGATGATGAGGGCCAAACCACCTGGCATATGCTCTGTGTGAATTCCTGCCTCCACACTGTACCTGAAAACCAAAATCCGAACAATCGTTCCATCAGCTACTTTATGACATTTCAAGTAATAAATAAAGACATAACCAATGACCTGGTTGGGCCCACAGCAAGTCAAGATGGCAATGAACAGAACCTCCTGCCTTTCATAAAAATCAGACCATGGTAATTGTGTATATAAGGAGGCACTTACTGTACTTGGGATTTTACATGTAAATGAAAGAACAAATCAGTGCCATCTGATGGTCATGCAACTCAATAGTACAAAGTTTGAAACACGACATAAATAGCACCAAGGCCATGCCCTGGATCACGCTATCAACACCGTGCTCTCATCAGGCATGTCTGGGTTCAACCCCACAGCAGTCCATGTGACATCTGTTGTAGACAAAGTGGCACTGGACAGATTCTTTCTCTTCAAGCAATTCGGCTGCCTCTTGCCAGCTTCATTCCCCCAATACTCTACACTCCTATTTCATTAGCTATTGACTGTGTACGTAAACAGGTCACTAAAAGAACGAATACATCCTATATGCACACACTGCTCTGCAAGATGCTCATCATGTACGAATACTGAAAACATTTGGTACTTCTCACTAAGTAAAGCTATCCCATTACAGACCTGGACAGGCCCCTTACAGTTCCAGGAGCTTGAGGTTCCCCAATTTCAAGACAATCGGCACATGAAGGTGGCAAGGTTATCAGCCCTGGTACTCATTTCTGTTAGGGACTGACTTGACCCCAAGGCCATAGTGCAGCCAGGAGGATTATGTCAACGAAACATTCCAATGACACCAGTGGGAATTGAACCCATGACCTTCAAAGTTGTAGTGCAGTGCCTCAAACAACTGTGCCACCATGTGCCCCCACTGTTCATTAAGTGATACGTTTAATTTTGATATTGGGTATCATGGAAACAGAAACAGGGCCAGCACCTACAGGCCATTTCTAGTAACAGAGTGAGTGTGCAATCGTTAATTCCTGACTCACCAACTGACCCATGCAACAGGATCCTTGAGAAGTTAATAATCCCTGGGCTCTTCACCACTTCATGAATCCTGATGATTAATTAATTCTGTTCACCAGAGCTCTCCAATGACCTATATCATAAACCCGATAAATCCATTTACCTAAATCCTATTGCTTTAAGATCCACTTCAATACTACCCTCCCATGCACAGCTAGATTTCCAGAATATACCCTTAAGATGACAAACATCACTAATTACATTATCAACAGTTTTTATAAAACATATATGTCACAATAAAAGAAACTACCAAAAAGGTAACTACTGAAAATTTAAGGATTTCAATAAACCAGCTTATGGTTATGAAGTATTGCATTTCAAAACCACTAAATTACACAGATCTCATTTCTGATCGTTTAGAAGTCAGTAATGCACACACCTGTCACTGTTGTCCCCAATGACCCTGCCACTGGTATCATGCCACTGGAGGCTGGTCACCAGGTTCTTGTTCTCAACTTCAACCCGGCACGACAGCAACATGCTCTGACTGATGGGGCGGTTCTGGATTGGCTGCGAGGGCAGGATCTTCAGTTCAGGTGTCCCCAGTACCAGTTCTGCTAACAAACAACGTCTCACAGTTATGAACCTCATTCAATCAGTTTCAATGTAAAATTGTGTATCACTAAATACATATGTCTCTCTTCTGACGCTTAAAAATTCTATAAATATGTTAAAAAGGTTGAGCTAATTACTCGCACCAGAATTACATGGTGAGCAATGTACAAGACAGCTTCAGACACAGGGAAAAAATGACAGAGTATGGACTGTTAGAACGGACGTACATAGATGTGTGTGTGTGTGTACCTAGGTATGTAGGTACGTGTGTATTATGTACGTAGGTATGTACGTACGTACACGTGTGTGTGTGTGTGTGTGTGTGTGCGCGCGCGCGCGCGTGTACGTATGTGTGCTGTGTACACAGAACGTATAAAACCTGTGTATTTATTTTAAAGACGCTAACTTGGACTACCCGTCACACAAGCACATACACACGCACACTCGCCTGTGTGTGTGCGTGTGATACAATTCTGTTCATATGTTACTAGCACAAGATCTGGATTGCTGAACAACAACGAAGCCTCATTCCGCTGTACGCTCGCGTGCTCGGGTTCCGAGCGGATCTTTATGGGCACCGATGTCTCCCAGAAAGGCAAACATAATGAAACCTGCACTCCATCGCAAAGGTCTGAATTGTCCAAGAGTGGGTAGGTATGTGAAAGGAAAAGTAGAGAGGGAGAATGCGTAGGGACAAGGAAGGGTATACTTTTATTCCGCTAACGTCTCGGTGAGAGTGCTGAGCTCCCCTATCTAATTATCTAACTGTGGAGGCCAAGTTCGTGGAGTCGGCCATTGAATACAGGCCGCCCGCCCATCCGTGAAATTGAATTGCGCCTCTCGTCGCTTATAAGCAAAGTTACATTGCAATCAACAAACAGATGTAGAAAAATGTGACAAAATTAACTCGCAAGCGACGATATCCTGAAAGGGCCAGCTTTTAACGATAAAAAAAACGGAATGATACCGAACACAATCTCATTAGTTTGTCGGTAAATTGTGGCCAGCCGCCAACCCCCCCCCCCACCCCCCACCCCAAACTGAAGGACCATCCCCTTGTTGGCTATCCGCGACTGTTTAGTCAGTTTATTCGCAGCTACCCTCCATACCTGGAGGCCACGTCCTCCATCTACACCCTGAGGACGCGCCATGCCACGGTGACAGGTAACGGGAGACCGCAGAAACCTACATAAGGTGGGGCTTCATTACTTGCAGTCCTCAACATACGTTCTTACAGCGATGGAATAAAAGAGGAAGACAAGGGAGGGGTAAGGCGCACATAAGGGAAGAAGAAAAATGCATACAGGATTTTGGAAGGGAACCTGAAAGAAAAGGAGAACTGCGACCTTTAGGGATATTATGCAGCGCTAAGTGGTAACTCTGTACCGACGTTTCAGGACAACCTATCGGTCCCATCTTCACAGGTCAAGAAGTCAAGGAAGTCCCGAAACGTCGGTACATAACTACCGCTCAACGCTGTGTAATACCCCAGAAAAGCGCAATCTCACTACATCGCGGCCGAAGCCTGAAATCATGCACTGAAAGAAAAAGATCACTGGGAAGATCTAGGAATGGATGGGAGGATAATATTAACATAGATTCTAAATAAATAAGCGCGGATTGGATTAACATGGCTCGGGATAGGGGCAACTGGAGGCTACTGTGAAGAAGGTTATGAACCGTCGGGTTCCATAAAATGCGGAGAATTCCTTCTACAGCTGAGAGACTATAAGCTGCTCACGACAGACTGCTCTACAAAACCAGTCACTCAGTTGGCTGGCTCCTTCCAAATGTTTTCCAATTAATCACTAATCAACTATCCTACCATCCGGCACTACCGACTGGGATAAAGAGCAGCGTCGCAAAGCAACGAAGCCACTCCCTCCCGTCTCACCACCGCATACACTAAAACATTTGAAATAAAGCAGACGAAGAGAACATTCAAGTCCTCTGGGACGTTACGCCGTACAGACTGGCAAATATTCAAGAGGCGTCTGGCAGCGTGGTGCCTAGATGCTCAGAACAGAGGGCATAATGCACTCACAGAAATTCTCTTTCGACCCGGATGCATGGGGACTTGCAGGCTGCAAATTCAACGTATGTCGTCCTTCATTTGTTCGTAGGATAAACGACAGCCTCTTCTGGACATGAAATACGTCTGTCACTACATGCACTTCCTGCGCGCCATCTACATTAGGCAAAAAGTATCAATTTGCAGTATTAATTATACCAATTAAGTCACCAGAAAAGTTCATGGGTCATGGCGCATGCACGGGCGACAACATACTTAACGCACCGTAGCCAACAACCGCGTCAATTCATTCAGACCTTCAGCTACAATAATTAAGCGCCAGAGTGACGTCATCTGTCACGGCGCTCTCGGAACTAATATCGTCCGCAATTGGCCCACGTCCGAGCCTCACTGCTGTCGACGAAATTGTCGCCTTTCCTCACCTACGACTTCTTAGCACAGAAATGGACGCGAAGTTAAGTAACCATGGCAGGTGGAGCGGGTGAAGGTTCATCCTAAAACAGGTCATGAAGGTCCAGACGGGAACTATAGGCACGGCTGTACTCTTACTTTCACTTCGGCGCTAGATGGGGGTGGGTGGTCAACGCCACGCCGCGGCCACTTTACTCCAGGGACAGACGCGGTACCTACTGAAAAGTCGGTGTGGACGGGTGCGGGAAATCTCGCTCGCCCCCCCCCCCCCTCCGGCATTTCGATCCCCGAATTGTCCAGCCAGTAGCCAGTCGCTATATCGACTGAGCTATCCCGGCCCACTAATCGACAGCACATTGTGTAATTCATAAAAAGGTAAAAAAGGTTTTCTTGTTTGTGCTGAAATACTGGTTTAGTCACGAGCTGGCTTGATTAATAACACTGTACAGTATTCCAAAAAATGGCACACTACCCCATTACTCAGTTGCATACAGAATCTTTTTGCACAGCAATCCCCGGCCTGGATTGGTTGATCGGCTACACTTAGCGGCACGAAATAACTACAGTTTGCTTTGGCTGCTGACCACTGCGGGGCTCACAGCAAAGCAGGGTATTCACAATTAACTGCAGTTCCCACTATTAATTATCAACACAATTTCCGAACTTTCAATGTGCATTTTCCTTCTCAGACTATTTTTCCTTCCCTAAAGGTGAAACTAAAACGTTATGAGGTCACCATGTGCGGCGCATGTGGCACGTATGGGGGAGAGGGAAGGTGCAGCCTGTGTTATCGCCCAGCAGTATTCTTCCACCACCGTCGTCTAACCAGGGCTGTGGAGTCGGTACACAAAACCTCCGACTCCGACTCCTCGATTTTTAAAACTCCGACTCCGACTCCTTCATAAAAGCTCAATATGTATTAATAACGGTAAACCTATAAGACATTTCATCGCCACCACGTGAATCATCAGGCTACTTTTTTTACTTATAACCTATATTTAAGTATAAGTCTAATGGTTACTGTAGCTATCAGGGCTCTGGAGTTGGAGTATCTAAATACGATTTTAGGGTGAAGTCGGAGTCGGTACATTTTTACCGACTCCGGACTCCACCTAAAATTCCTTCCGACAAAGTGCTCGAAATCCTAAACAGCTGTTCCCCATGACGTCTGGAACACGAAGTTTTATCAAAAAAAGTATACATCGACTTTTAATTACTTTATTAAACGCAGAATGATTGACAGAGTAATTACGCCGTTTGAAAGTTAGTAAGGGCATAGCGTCGCTATTCGAGACGCAAGATGGCAACGTCTGTCGCTGTCTTCATGTTTTTTACAGCGAGGGTAGAACACTACAGCTGACTGCAATAGCGCAATGCCTCAATAAAGAACTCCCCTTACACACGCAACACGCAGTTAATGAGCCACTTCCTATGCAGCAGCCACTACAACGAGGCGTAGACCGACCGCTTCCAGCTTCCACAAGACCTGATTAATTTCACTGCTTCTCCCAGCCAAATGGCGTTTAAGCTCATCTGCAACATTTAGTTGCCCTTACTCTGCCATTATTGCGAGACAAATCTCATTTGCCCCCGCAGAAAATGTAAAAGATTCACGCGCAAAATTATAAATGCACTGCAACAACCGTCACCCTTCTTAATGCTTTGTGAACGGAGTGGTCAGCAGAACTGCTTTAAAAATGTGATAAGGAACTCGTAATGTTATTATTTTCTTCCAATTCGCAAATGCCGCTGTCTCCCACCTAGCTTCTTGTGCAATGAATAGTGGTGTCTCTTTCTCGTGGGTGCTGCTGCTGCGGCATGCAGCTGATCACCCACGCCCATTTTGCGCTGAGGTCAAACAATGGGTAGAACTCCATCTCCGCCTCCCCTTCTATGCCTTCATGGCAAGTTATATGGTGAACTTTACCTTATTATTATTATTCCTATTTGGTGAAGATTTCTTAGAAACCTGATGGGTTTTTAACCCTTTAAAGACGAAGCGTATCTGTTTTATATAAGGACTCAGTGCGTACCGCGCTGTAAACACTCTCCAATTCGGTTATAAAAACCAGTCTCTTAATGTTTTATAAGGCAAAAGTTGCTGTTTGTTCTGAGATCCGTACAAAACACATAAACGCAATGTGGGCACCACGTAGAATTTTTTAATGTTAAACCTGGTGGTATGTAAAGTTACCGCTAGGCTTTAAAAGGTTAAATAAAAAATAATTCTCAGCTCAGAAGCACATGTCAGTGGGTTTGTCCACATGGTAATGTAAGAATTGCAAATAACAATGGAAGGTTATCTGTGGAAGACATGTGACATGTGAAATTTCCCCTTGCAATTTCAGCGTGCTTTGTTAACCCTTTAAAGACGAAACGTAAACTGTTTTATACAAGGACTCAGTGCGTACCGCGCTGTAAACACATTCCGTCTCGATTATAAAAACCACTCAGTTAATGCTGTATAGGGAAATAATCACTGTTTGTTCTGAGATCCACACAAAACACATAAAGCAATGTGAGCAGCACGTGAAATTTTTTAATTTTAAACCTGACTGTACGTGAAGTTACCACTAGGCTTTAAAAGGTTAACTAACAGTGCACGCAGAAGACTTCTAACAGGCAAACTTACTAGAAGGCCAGAAGTTATGGTGGAGTTGTATCAACCAGCCCACGGAACCTTCGTTCAAACATTCCTAGGTCACAGAACTCAGTTTCACTTGTCAGCCTCTCAGAGCTGAAGTGTCCACCAATGTTACGATCCCCTTACAACTAACTGGGGATTACACCCACCACCTTCTTTAACATTAAACATCCCCACATGTTTCTCATATGGTGTGCTACGGTGTTTCGCCTAATTCTAGAATAAACAAAGGTTATTACAAAAACACTAATCACCAACAAATGCACAAAGAGAGTTATCATCAATCGTAACACACTCCTACATGTTTCGACCCTGCTGGGTCATCTTCAGGGAGAACATTTTTGTTATCTTTACACTAAGGCTGCACTTTATAGTTGAGTGAGAATGTGCCGTTGACTGTGTACTGCGTTGTTTTTGGAGGCGTGAACTCTCTGCGCTTCCGGCCTGCAGGCCGGTACCGCACAGAGTTCACGCCTCCAGTACACAGTCAACAGCACATTCTCACTCAGCTATAAAGTGCAACCTTAATGTAACGATAACAAAAACGTTCTCCCTGAAGATGACCCAGCAGAGTCGAAACGTGTAGGAGTGTGTTACGATTGATGATAAAGCTCTCTTTGTGCATTTTCTGGTGATTAGTGTTTTTGTATGATATGGTGCACGGGCATGGAACACATTAAAGGTTATTACATTATACAGTATTAACCAACAAGCTTGGCAATGCAGACGCAGCACGTTTACTGTGAGGTAGAAACTGTTTTACAAATATTACTTAGATGAGTTTCACGTTCTAGGACAAAGTTTCACAGAATCAATGACACAGTGTAAATTAACAGATTTGTCCCGGGAAACATTCGGGGCAGCGAGCTTTACTCACGCCCTCGGTAGGACGAAAGCGACGTTACCAAACAGTGGGCATGGTGTATCTCCCCAGTCACCTCTCTTTCTTCATACTTAAAAAGGGCTAAATGGAAATATTTTGTTGCCATCACGTCAAACTTAGTCCACAGTTGCTGAAATGGATCCCATTTCTGAAAATTTCTGCGGCTTCGAATGCACTCAAACGCTGCGCACTTCCCACATACACAATGCCAGAACCTCCGCTAAGATTTATTTCACGTGCTTTACTTCAGAAGGGTGGCACAGACCTCAAATGGACAGAGCTTCTCGCACTGGCAAAGGTTAAGTAAGTAATTATGTTCCACATTTTCCGTGGCAGAGTTGTACCGTTTCATAACAAGCTTAGGAGCAGTGGAACACGAGAAAAATAAGCGCTATGAAGTGCTGAGAAACTTCAAGACAGGCCGCGTTCACCCCCCAAAGAACAGACTTCTCTCTATACCATTAATAATCAACACACACTTCGGAGATCCCACTACATTCAATGGCAAAATGAATATGCAGTACGGCGACAAAAAGAAGAATGCACGGCTGACAAAAATAAAACCACATCTCCCGAAAGCACTGGCTAGACAGAAGTACAGAGGAAGAACACGGAAGAAATACACGTTTCTGATGGAAGACAGATAGATAGATAGATAGATAGATAGATAAATAAATAAATAAATAAATAAATAAATAAACAAACAGAAGCGTGAAGTTTAGCCGGTCTGTCGTTGCGTATGAGTCGTTAACAGTCATGGATACACCGAGAAGGTGGCAGCACTGACCAGCTGTGTATGACTGTCAGTACCGCAGACTCCACCGTCGCCGACCACTGTCACCCCTACGTAGCAACGCTGCTTGTTCTGTTAAGGCGTCTTTCAAGTTCACAGCGCACATATTCAGTGAAATGGTAGTTTGATACGACAAGAAGAGCCCCCCACCCTCTCACCCCGACCCCAAGGCAGTGCCATAGTCATGAGACCAGATTTCACAAACAACGACACAGTATTAACGTCTACATGGCTGACGCCCGTAATTGAACTGCTGACCGGATAAACACCCGCAGCTCGTTAACGGCCGTCGGAAAAGTCCGAAATCCAATCACCCGTGTTCGAATTCTGACACGGGGTGGGATTGCCTCCTTCACCACCACGTCCACAACGGCTACAGGGAAAAAAAGATAGTGTGGTGGGGAAAATTCTTAACGTGCAGCAGTCAGTTGTGACACGATTTGTTCCACACAAAACCGAACATTAAATACCAAAGGACCCATCCAGTTATGTGATTTCGCCAAAAACAGCGCTACGACTCGTGGCTCATGGTCTACCGAGTTGGCCGTGACATAAATCTGGTCACTCACATCCAAGCGTTATCGAGCGTTTGGATGCGTGGAGCCTTACCGACACTCCCCCAAATATCTTCATGACGCGATGGTTAGAGACATAAAGAACGTGATGGCTGGGCTCCCGCTTCAGCTGAATCGGCAGTATTTCGCCACGGTACTTGAGCTGTACTGAAGACAGCGAAGTGAAAAGTGCGGTGCAGTCTGCAGGGGGAAGAACAGGATCCGCCGTATCGAGTTACTTTGGCTCACCACACTGCTGAGAGACTTGGGGCGAGGGCGATCAATCCGTCTCTGTGCGACCCTAGTCGCTTGAACCGTGTACATCCAGTACCAAGGGACATGCAGTGTAGTGTGCTCCGCTGCCTGAATGTACAGACGCACCGTGCTCTAAAGGCTGGATCAATAGGACAAAGCAAATTCAGTTTCTTACATCACACTCAACGATGATATTTGTTCCCCCTTACGTGTGACCATGGTTGATATAATTTATAATTACAGGCTTCATCATCAGTTATCAAAAGGTACTACTGAACCCTGAGAGTTTACGGGCTATATGTCATGTTCAACGCACTGTTGGCCTTTTAGACGATGTTGGAGATGCAATCTTTCAAATTTGGAAGTTTCAGAACTCTTGTGCATGGTCCTTGAAACCACGCCAGCTACCAAGAAGCCGAGAAGACGGACGCAATATGTTCATTTAAAGTGCCACAAATAAGGGGAGACTGAGTCATTAAAGGTCAATCGGGGTATGAGAAATTAAAGCAACCGTTTGGAAAACACCTACAGGTCTACTAAGCCTCAGAGTAAAATGGTTACGTTCTCGCTGTTCACGTCATGAGGAAGCACACACGAGGAGCAGAAGTACAGTTCCACTCCTTCTTTACCTCGGATCCAGATGCCCCACCACGCCCCGACCACTTTACCTCCAGAAAATACCCCAGTATCCAATGAAGAGGAGGCCGGGTGGGCCCCAGAGCTGGCCTGAACGTTTTGGACAAGAGAAAAATGTCTTGCCCCCGCCAGGATTCAAACCCCGGACCGTCCAGCCCGTAGCCCCGTCACTATACCGACTCTATCCCGGCTCCTTCCACCTCAACCGACTCTATCCCGGCTCCTTCCACCTCAACCGACTCTATCCCGGCTCCTTCCACCTCAACCGACTCTATCCCGGCTCCTTCCACCTCAACCGACTCTACCCCGGCTCCTTCCACCTCAACCGACTCTACCCCGGCTCCTTCCAACCCAGAGTACACTTCTGTATTCCTCTTATGAATTACATCACACATTTCTAACACCTCTCACACTTTCGTGCGTACCAGTTATTTAGATACAGGTTAGGGCATGAAGGAAAGCAAACGTTAGAAATATGCCACGAACTGCTTCACAGTACTATCACTGTCACTACACATGTTTAATCGATAAACACGTCTGGTATTAGAAAGGTGCCCATTTTTCCAAACAGAACACGGAAATACTAACACACAACACTTGTCAGGCGGTGAGTGACCGAAACATGAGAAGCTGATTTCAATAGTGCGTGCATATGTTTATGGGTGCGTGTAAAACGAATTGTATAAAGACATATCTGATAAAAGGAAAAACAGAACAAAATCCCAAACATGCCATCAATATATCCCGCAACGTGGACGGTGCCAGGACCATTCCGACAGGCAGAAGAAAATAGTTCTCGTCCCTGTTAGCCAGAACGACGTAGTCTGCATGCCGCTGCTGCTGCTGCTGTTGCTGTGATGACGATGACGAGTAAGTCGGTAAGTCATACGTAATCTAACGTCATCTCCGCTGTTTTTGTTTGAAGTTTACGTACACGCGACGACAAGTATTTAAAAAACATTGGTAAAAAATCCGGGATACTTAGACTCTCACTAGTTTAATGCAGGACGTATGTTTTCATGTTAAGAGTTTGGAGTAACTACTACTGCTTCCCTTTACTGCTCTAAGATTTCTAAACTTCTTTTTCACGTAGTACTAAAGCACCACACCGCTGGCGACGTACTCTACCTTCATGCTGTTTATCGTTAATCATTCAGTCCTTATCAGTTTGCTGCGTAACGGCTGCTCAGTGTTGTGTGTTCCCAGGAAGAATACAACTACGTAATTGAAGCAATTAAACGTCCGATACCATTACATCACGTCGAAACAATTAGCAAATGAAACTTCCGTTTGGTCAATCATCGATTAATTACTTAATTAATATTCTATTAGAGCAGTGGTTCTTAACTTGTGGTCCAGATTTCAGAGGGTCCGTGAACTTAGATGGGATGGATTAATAAAGAAGCCCATATATTACCATATTACACATTTATTATTTTTTAATATTTTGAAAACTGCATTTGAGCATAATTGGTTTCCTTTGTAATACCACCTAAAATAATAGATTGTAGATTCTCTATCGATGTATTTTATTTTATGCATTTAAATACATTTTTCTGAGAAGGGGTCCCTAGGTTTCACTACTCTCTCAAAGGGGCCCATGGCACAAAAAAGGCCAAGAACCACTGTATTAGAGTAAAAGCAACATTTCAGCATTCCAAGCAACAACGGAACGCTGACAGCTGAGAACTGAACACGGACGGCGCCACGGAGTGGATTGATTATCAAATGGCAACAAAGAAGAACAGGAATTGAGCCAGACAGTTCGTAGACAGAAAACAGAATGTAGTAAATAGGACAGGCAGCAGGGACAATTGTGTGTTGCCCAGCAGTAAGAACTGAGCGGCAGCTCGTCACACATTCCGTATGCGCTGAAGAAGGAGTTACTACTGAGAAACCATGTTACGTCACACAGTGCCACAATGTTGCATACATACACAATACAGGGGCGTAAAGTACACAATACATGAGTGTAAAACAAGACATGTCCAAATGCTAGACTCAACTACGTCACATTCATAGACCATACTACATACAAGAGACTGAGCATCCACAACGAAAACAAATATCACAAACATGACGACAAAATGACTTCACGGAGCGCAACACTTCTCATGACAAACACAGCAGGAACAAAACTGCACCCAGAGACAAAACAGTTAGCTGGGAATACAGGTAAGAAAATAGTAAAATATTTTAAATATTATGATTCAAAGTTTGTCAATTTAGCATAAAAGTTTTCTACTTCTGTTACAATTTTTATATAACTTAACTGTAGCAATATAAGCGAAGTCTTGGACTTTATGCAAATGCAGACAAAAAATGTCATACCGATGTAAGCGTACACTGAAATGACCGGTTACGGTCGAAACGCGAGTTTTTCCCGTATAAAGAGTGTACAATCAAGAGCTGCGGCTGGCGACATCTGAATTATTATTTTTGCTGGAAGTTCGACATTAAGCAAGTGTGCGTTTTCCCTGCCACCCACTGCACGATACCAATGTTCATACCCCGGCTCAGACAAAAGCCAACAAATTAACAGTTCTTTATTGAACCAAAATGTTTAATAGTCTCACAAAAGCCTGCCACTACACTCGACACTAGGAGAATTAAATTAATACTCTCATACCACATATGTACCACTTTAATAATATCATCCCATCTACGACGGAAGTTCTTTCGGTTTAGGTTATTCGATTAAAGTGTTATAAGCAACTACCAATTTCCCCATGCGTCCTACGTGCTCCGCCCATCTTACAGTACTTTAAAGATTAGCTTCCTTACACATTCCACTCGACTTGCTGTTCATATACCGTTCCTTCAACATCCCTCTGGAATCCACACAACCCAACATCGTTAAGCGAACAAACCAACAGCACCAACCGCACGTTTCACGGACTGGAAACACGGAAAATGCGGAGTTTTAGGCAGTGGTACTGCATTATACTGTCCTCTGCGCTGATCCTAAGAACTGCTGGCCCGCTTGAGCGAAGGTAAGAGAAACACAATGACAATGAAACTTCAAGAACAGGATACACGTGTTGCTAATTCGCACACGAATATCCCACAATTAGTCCGATTCTGTAAGCAGTGAATTCAAGTTGTCTGTGTCCAACGACAGGCGTGTCTCATAAAAGCAAACGTCAACCCTGTAAATCGCGGTAGGAACAAATGGCGCAGCTAGGGTTTGTGGCGCCCGGGGCGAGTAATCACAATGGCCGCCCCTCACGGAAACACCGAACTATAAAAACACATTTATTTATTGAATTTCCTGCCTCAGTGATTTAAAATTTGTTGAGGACAGAGAACTCAATTTCCCTTTAAAATGTTCATTTTTCAGCCCATTTTGCTTTCCCTTGGACTCTACCACCCAGGGCGGCGCCACCACTCGCCCCCTCATAGCTACGCCCCTATTAACAAAAATGGTTTTAATTATGGACGAACAATTACGCAATATGCGAACTGCTGCTATGCACAATTAACTTTGCAACTATTCAGCAAATGGGAACTCTCGGAGACCTACAGGAAAGAAAAATTGTAAATGCCCCCGAAAACACGTGAAAATATAGAAATGAATGCGAAACGAATAACTGATAAACTCAAAATATCTGAAGAAACATAACAGCAAAGTACGGACGGAAAATATTTAAACTCCGCACTGGTCTAAGACTCGAGACTGCATTTAAGCGGGCGTTTTTCAAAATCTTATCTCATGGCACATCTTTCACCCTGGTCTGCCTTGGTGCAAGACTAGATCTCATTTTCGGAGCACCAAATTAACTGAAACTGTCCGAGGATCAAGCTGAAATAGAATAACAGAACGGAGTTACGTAATAAAAAAGTCACACTTTACGGTCATATAACACCGTTACTACAATGAAATAAAAGTAAGTAAGATATACAGAACATACAGCACGCATGGGAAGAACACGTGTGAAACACTACGCATCATAAACATCTCCAACCGGACATTCACGCACCCACTCGGTCACACGGTTGGGCAGAAGAGACACAAGGACGTCAGAGTCTGTATTTCCGAATATCTCAGTACAAGCGTCCACCTGGCACCTCGGATATTCAAACAGATAACCCCTGAGAATCATTAAGGTTACCGCGCTAAGCGATTTGCTGCCATGCAGTTCGGCAGATAGGTACAAATCCTTCGCAGAAACATTATGCAACCATGTTCACGGTAGAGGAGGTGGGGACTGCAGCCTCCTCTCAAACAGAGTGTCCGTTAGTTCTGTCGCAAAGTGCCACAGACGTTACTCTAGGCTGGCTGGCTGGCTGGCGGGTAGCATGTGCAAAGATCTCAATAAGCGGTATGCATAACTGCCTAAGTTACTGTGGAATTGTTTCTAGTACTGTAGTCCCTGGCTAATTCGGACCCCGGTAATACGAAATTCCCCACTAATTCAAACAATTCTAGGTCAACTGTAGCCCTGAGACCATCTGAGGCAACCCATACTTCGAGACTGGAGGCGGGGGTCAAGCTGGAACAACCACCCCCTTTTTAAATCCTTACCACTAAGGACGTCGTAGCTCTCTTTATCTCTTATTTCACCATTACACTGAAGTGACAGCGAAAAAAACCCTTTTATTATTATTATTATTATTATTATTAGTAGTAGTAGTAGTAGTAGTAGTACTATTATATACGGTTAAGTTCAATATTTAGGCTTTAAGGAGTCATAGGCCTACTTCAGCTACGAGTGATGATTTTTTTGCATGCTAGCTATACCACGGAGTTTCCGCTCGGTGGTCCGGATTCCCCGGATAATCCGGCCCACTCCTCCCCCCATACAGTCCGGATGACCGAAGGACTACCCCCCCCCCCCCCCCGACCGTGTACTTTACGAACGGCGCAGGGCGCATGCGGCCAGCGAGTTAGACACCTCTGTTCTAAAACACTGGTAACACGCATCTACACCTACCTGCATTTCGGAAAGGAGTAACCTTCAGAATCACTGCCATGAGCATCAAATCTCACAATTCTCAGAATCATTCCCCACGACTAATAAGCAGCAGGTGCCTGACAGAACCTCCCCACAAACTGGGTATCAGCAAACGACAGCTGGTAATGAACTGCACCCATGCTCCCAGTAGGATTCCTACTCCCACAGCATTCCTCTGCAACAGCGAAACATAAACGTCACGCCTTCACAGCACTGTGGACAACCCTGGTCTCGTTGGCGTGACATAACAGCGTCAACTTGGCGTGGCGGCGGGTTTTCATGTTTTCGCAATTAGCAACACTAATTAGGTTCAACTGAACATTCTGACAGAGAACCAACGAGAACCAACCCACAATGCGCGGCTAATAGGACCGGCCACTTTAGCGCCTAGCTTCCAATGCATTCTGCTATGCCACAGTCACATCAGTTGTGTATCAGTCTGGTGCAAACGACCTTCCGCAACGGCCTATCAAGCAAAGTCATCACGTGACCGCTGTCCCTACGAATCACCTCAAATATAGTCATCAAACTAGCTCCAGAATGCATCTGTTGGATTCTGGCACGATAACCGAATCGAGCTTCACAAACAAAGATGCAGTCAGTTATACTATTATGCGTGTTTCGTTAACGCAAATTGGCTATAACACGATTAACGAATGGGTGAACGCTGTTTGTATAACGCGAACTTTCGCATACGCTATTACGCGATTTTCAGCAACCAGAGCAAAAATACAAGGTTGGACGACGGGCGCATTTTTTCTTTTCTGGTTTGACTATTTTTATTACGCCATGTTCTAAAATGCGAGGTCTCATAAGAACGCCACCATAGCGTTACTGCACACACGACTGTACTGCAAAGGCAAGCCTTCTGACTCGACTGGCGCGGTGTGACCCACATATACAGGAATTACATGCAAAGCCAAGCCTTCTGACTCGACTGGCGCGGTGTGACCCACATATACAGGAATTACATGTACAGAAACTGGGCTGCACTGGCAGCATCTTAATGAACCAAAGAAGAATCTAGAGGCAAAACCGCTGTGCTGTTCAACTAACGTATATAACTGACAAAACGCCATTAAAAGACACAAAATCACATACATCGCCT
This sequence comes from Coptotermes formosanus, assembly GCA_013340265.1. Classification (NCBI taxonomy): domain Eukaryota; kingdom Metazoa; phylum Arthropoda; class Insecta; order Blattodea; family Rhinotermitidae; genus Coptotermes; species Coptotermes formosanus. Next base: position 440,499 of record BLKM01000354.1, on the reverse strand, counting down.
TAACACTGAAATGGAAGTAACGCTTCTGCTCACTTATCAATGCGTTTCGAGCTGGCAGCTGCCACAAAACTGAATAAAACACTAACGCCATTTCGTGCGCGTAATTTTCAAATAAAGGCAACAATAAATGAAAATCTGAATGCAACGTTCGGTGAGATATCGTGGGGGGGGGGGGGGGGGTTAAGAGAGTCTGAGATTTGCCCCACATCATATATCCTCTTTACATTGCCACAGGGGCTCTATCTGAACGTTACGACAACTTCTGACTGACCCTACGCTGGCACAGCACTACAGTTCGATTTAAATTTAGTTTAAAAAAGTTCTCTCGACTGCGCACATTCCTGGACCGTACATGGTTTCTGTTTGTGCAATAATAAAAAACTGTCTGCCTCCACAAGTTACAAAGCTAAAGTTCGGATTCACTTTCTTTAACAGCTTTTGTTTCCCAGACACACAGGCTTCAGTTTCAGTTTACTGAAGGAAGTCCGGGGGCGCCCCCCCCCCCAACTACGGAGAACCCCAAGCTGTAGTTTGGTTTGATTTAATACAAATTTTATACACGGACCATCACTATTGAACGGTTACCGCGGCGGCGAGGCAGTGAAGCTTGTCGCTCACCTCTACCTAGTGCCGAGTTTAAGAATGAGTGGAGTTAAGCCTTTACTCCACCCTGTAACTTCACATCATGCGCTGGGACTTTACCTTTACCCTTACCTACAGGTTCGATGGTGCAGAATAGGAGAAATGTTAGTAATGAACTGAGGACATTAAAAAAAAACATGGCTTATTTTCAGACACCGTCTATTGTTTTGACAGGCAGGAAGGAGGACCATGACGAAACAACTCGGAATAAACGGCCCCTTCGCCGAGAATCGAACCTCGGACACAGTGGAAGCGAAGCAGCAGTCACAGCTGGTAGACTTGGATAGCACAGCTGGGCACAAAACGCGGAGCCAGACTACTCTTGGCAGAAAGGCAGTGATGCGACGCACGCGCGCACACACACACACACACACACGCACACGCACGGGCGCGCGCGCGCACACACACGCACGCACGCACGCACACACACACACACACACACACACACTGCAGTATCACATTCCCAGCACACTTTGATTTTATGTGTTCTCCATCTCAACCTTTTATCTTTATTTTCATTGTCCTGCATGGCTCCATTTCTGGAACAACGCGCAAGCAGATAAATACGCTGCACGGTATCACTTCCTACATCACTTTTTTTTCACTAGTTCTCAAAACAGCCGCAGAAGGGCAGACGATGCGCTCTGTACACATAAAGGCCCACTAACAGGGGGGTGCGCTGCGGTTCTGTGCCAAAACAGACGAAGGACCCTTCCTTACCACAGTATTCCCTCCATCCACGTTCCTATGCGGAAGATAACGACGTACCAGGGAAAATTTCTTAATAAAATTTTGAAAGGGACAGACTAGATTCTTGGCGAACCAAACCAAACCAAACCAAACCAAACCCGCAAGACTTTATCGTTTTAATAAGGACCACATGCTCTTTTTGAGCGGCATTAAAAGGCAGGGAGCAGACAAAAGTTAGGGACTGGACAATGCTTTGGAATGCTCTACATTTAATAGCCTATATTAACACATCAGGGAGGTTTAAGCAAATACTGTATACAATACATAACACAACACAGGCAATGCCCAACATGTGTTGGTTCAGTTCAGCAGATGAAATTCTGAGGGCAGTAATCTCCTGCGATACCTTGCAATTATTTCCCAATCAACACGGCGTCATGAGCCCGGGAGAATTGAATCTTTCTTGGGTTATACAGTAGCCATGCCCCATACAGCGTCCTTACACAGCATACGAACCAATCATGCATTCTTCAACACACTGCTCTTCGCTACAGCAGTGATATTTACGTGAAGAAAAACAGTTTTAAGGTTTGCAGTGCGGATCTAAGTGGCCGGAGGAACTTCTCGTCCGGTGATCAACAAAGCCATCAATTTTACGGTCTAGCAAGACAACACAGCTTGGGCCCGGTCACTTCAATAACTCTCTCATTCATTTTAACTGTCACGACTCTTTTTATGGCAGTACGTCGGCTGCTACTGGCTGCTGGAAACACGCCTCCAGCTCGATCACTCCCATTTCATGTATCAGACTTTCTACTTTGCCTAATTTATTCCGTTTTCTAAGGTATTTGGACCCAGAACCAACAGTTCGGAATCTGTGCCGTTTACTTGTATGCACTCTGTGCAACTTTCTGCTTCAAGAAATTGATGCAGCTTCTTTCCATGCCAGCCGGGATAGCGCAGTGACTAAGCTAAAGGCTGGATGATCGAAGAACCGTTGATCGATTGGAGCTCTTTACCCAGGGATAAAGCGGCTAGGGCGTGAAGCTAACCACTCACCTCCACCTAGCGCCGTGTTTAAGAATGTACGGAGCTACGCCTCCACCCCTATGCCTTAACAGAGTGCACAGGGCCAACTACATGCGCTTTCAGAAAAGTGTGCAGCCCCCTTGTATGCAGTTTTAGAAATCACCCTTAGTTTTAGCTGCCAACCGGATCTAACCACTTCCCGCCGGCTCGCTCAACTGAATAAGCATCGATATCATCGCCGATCCGCTGCAAAAGCCTAACAACCGTCCACGATTATTTTGAATACACAGCCCTGTCCAGACCAGCGCGTATTGCAGAATGCAGGTAGAATATGAAATCTGCAGTAGGGTGCTCGCAGCTAACCACATTACATTTTAAATGGATCAGGTCTTGTACACACATGGTTACCTGTGTACGTAGCGTGCTATCAACACACGTTATGGTAGCCTATAAACCAGACGGCAGGAGGAGAAACACAGTAACCTGGAGGAAAAACCGTCACCCAACTAGTACAAAGCCCACTGAGACACTACAATGGGAAAACGGACAGTTTCCGTTTCCAGCACAAGTTTCTACATGTAGCCATTACATTGAGACACCACTGGAGAATACGGACCTTGAGGAAAACATAAAGTCACGGTTCCACTGAATATGCACACCACGTACAATTTCGTTGAAGGTCGAGACTGCAATGCCGACTCATACATGGGTGTCCCGACTTCCGTTTATTTCTGCCACCTTCTAAGCCCCATTCGTAACTAGTAACAGCTCTGACTGCTACACAATGACAGAACCGCAACACCTGGCGTTTTACACAAGTGGTACATACTACGCCAAACACTGGCCGCACACGCCAAGGCCGTCGCAAGCAATCGTTCAAACCAGGGCTGTGGAGTCGGAGTCGCGGAGTCGGAAGGAATTTTAGATGGAGTCGGAGTCTGTAAAAATGTACCGACTCCGACTCCTACCTCAGTCTAAAATCTTAACTAGACACTCCAACTCCAGATCCCTGATAGCTACAGTAAACATTATACTTATACTTACATATATAGGTTATAAGTCATAAGAAGTAGCCTGATGATTCACGTGGTGGCGATGAAATGTCTTATAGGTTTACCGTTATTAATACATATTGAGCTTTTATGAAGGAGTCGGAGTCGGAGTTTTAAAAATTGAGGAGTCGGAGTCGGAGGTTTTGTGTACCGACTCCACAGCCCTGGTTCAAACACTGGTCAGCCGATCGGCGTGGTTTTGGACTTATCTTAAGTTGAGGACATGAGCTGGGCTGGTCCCCACCCAAAGGATTCTCAGTTACTGGGGGGGGGGGGTTCATTTAACAATGCTGTCAATAACGCAGAGCAGCCAGCGTCGACTGACGGGGTTGAAAATGAATAATGGATTGGAAAGGATGCAGCAGCCGGGATAGCTCAGTCACTAAAGTGGCTTCACAATCCGGGGTCTGAATCCCGGGAGGGGCAAATATTTTATATTCAAGACTGGCTATGGGGCCCACCCAGCCTCCTATTCAAAGCGTACCGGGGCTCTTTCACGGGTGTTTAGCAGCCGGGGTGTGAAGCTGACCACTCAACTCCATCTAGAGCCGAGGTTAAGAATAAGCAGAGCTACGCCTCTATTCCCCCTATGTGCTTTTATGCCGTGAACAAAGACACCTTTACTTCTGTGTAGAACAGCGCTCGTGGCCCGATTTAAGGCAATATTCCGGTATCTTCTGGGAAGAACTGCCGAAAACCACGACGACCGGCGCGCTAGTCGACATTCAAAACACGTACCTCCCGATTGCTAATACGCGTCATCAGTTCATAAATTTCATCAGTAAAATTGGAAGGCTGTAGGAAGACAGGGCCAGGCATTAATCCTGGCACTTTACTGGACGGGATGAGAAAGAAACGGCAAACGGTAAAGTTGTCCCTCTCCACGCCATGAAGGCATATAGGGGAGCAGATGCAAAGCTCCACTCATTCTTAACATCGACACTAGATGGAGGTGAGTGATCAACTTCATGCCCCGGCCGCTTTACCCCCGGCAATGAACCCCGACACCCATTGGGTCTCAGAGTCGGTCTCGACGTTTTGGTGAACAGAAAAAAATCTTGCTCCTACCGCGATTCGAACCCCGAAACGTCCAGCTCGTAGCATTATCGCTGGGAGGAACTGAGAAAGTCCATGAAGAATCTCAATCACGATAGTTGGTGTTGTTAAGAGTCGCGCACCCGACAGGCTTTGCCAGTCAACGTGGCAGAAGCGACTGCGAGTTCACTCTGCCGCCTCACATGGCCAGAGAAATGTTCTTCCCAGAATCTGCAAATGCTCGACATACGATGCAGCCCTGTAAGACCACGTCAACGAACAAACAGTAAATGGATTTTAATTAAACGGCGCCTCGGCAGTGGCTCGTTACAAACTCCCAAGTGGCGTCGTGGCGCCAGGAGTACTGCTCACGGCCGCCAGGTGGCTCTGGCGTTCAAGCGATTTATACTACACGAAGATAACACTTTCACATCGAACTTCCCAGAATGAACTCCACGTCTGAAACTACAGATGTCCACGACGCTATGTATTCACAGCGGTCTGTTTAGTTAAACGAGGCTGTGGGCCCTATCTTCGCAATGCTAATATTTAACCATTCAATGACGATGGGGTACAAATTCCAACTACTGCCCAGGACAAAGGGATTTTAATTTATTGGGCCCTTAAATGCATTCACCACTATATGGTGCACCGTAGTCGGCAGCATGCGAGGAATTAAAGGTCCGTACAGTGCACCGAGGCCGTACATTGAAAAGGTTAAGAAAATGGCAGACGACGCTACCTCTCGACTGTAGGCCTACGTTAAACAAAAAAATAATTATTTCTGGTAAAGCTTACTTTTAAACTGCAGTAACCCCTACTGGATCTTTATATTAAGTCATTTGTTTTAAATCAAAGTACCATTGATGGAGACACTGCGCTACAAGCCGGAAGGTCGCGGGTTCGAGTCCCAACGGTGTCACTGGAATGTTTCCATTGAATTTATCCTCCGGCCGCACTATGGCCCTGGGGTCGACTATCTCCTGGGATAAAGGCGGCCGGAACGTAGGGCTTGCACCCACGAAGTTTACAGGAAGTTCCCGAATCACTCTTTATAAATAACACGCTGTCAAGGAATCTATATGTGTTTCCGTACGTCAAATGAGTACCGAGTTGAAGATGAACAATAAGAAATCATAGGCGCTTGTGTTTGAAGTTGAAGAATATATGAAGAAGAGAGAAGCACGACAGCCTTTCATTTCAGACAATGACAGACGTTCAGCTGGTCAATACATCCCGCGCCTGCTGAATCACGCGGACCCACAACACAACGCGCACCAGTTCCTCAAACTTCTGAAACACGGACCGCCGTCCTTCCTGTAAGCGAATATGACAGCAGACCGCTGATTTAACAGGAAGCAGAACAAAACTGAATATCCATTTAGGATTAGGCTTAATTTAATTTAAACTTAAACTTGCGGTTGATACGGGAAATTCCATTCAACATACGAGTCCATTAATTAAAACTGGGGCCCGTCAATTGAACATCAGATGCACGGTAATTCCAATATCCAATATTCGGAAGGGGGAGCAGCACACACAACATTTGTAGACACGTCCACAACAAAAAAGGACGTCATCAATCACAGCTCTATCTACTACTGCAATTCTGGGGTTCCACATTAAAGTAACATGGACCAACGCAGCATACTTTTTGAATAGCCCTGTTTGCAACTCTGTTCTAGAAGAGCGTCAGTAAACACAGGCGACGGGCTGGAACACACGAACGGGGCTGCATTTGGGCCTAGTGGTCAGCAATGCACCTCCAGTTTTAACGCTCAAAACGGTGTAGTTTGTTCACACAGTGTATTTTCGTGTTCCGCACAATTCATACAACAAACTGTTATTTCCTATACAGGATTGAGAGACTGACTTTGTAATGGAAGCACGGTGTTCTCTGTGAAGTACGAACTGAATTTTTATGTATAATGGACATAAGGTCCACTCAACACATTGCCCGCGGAGACATGTGAAATGAGAAAACGTCTTTTAATCCTTACCCTGACAAAGCGGCGATAGAACGTCGAAATAGTTTTGAAACTTCAGGAGCCGCTTATTTATGGAGACTCGCAATACGTAACTAACTCATTAATGTAGTAAAAATATCGACACCCTAGCCTATAATATTGTGAACTGCATGTCTTTTACTCATGTGTCCTGTTACTGTCACGATGTTTTTCACTTCATACGATGTACAGAATAACATGGATAAAATTATACATGTAATTATACGTGGACGTATACTTACTTATTCATTCTTCATTCTGTGTACTGAATTGCATGTTGTCCGCATGCACACCACATTTTGCGGAAGTTTCCCGCAACACATAAAAGTTTATCGGGCCTGCTGCAAACTAATTTTAGTTTTCAACGTGTTAGCCTGCCGAAGAGAGGTCAGGAACCACACGGCAGAAGTTATCCAGCATGAGGAAGTGTTCTTAGAAGGAATCAACGCGATTTATAAACGCACACAGCACTTTTTGTAAATTTACGTAGTTGTTGTAAACCAACGCAGTTGCTCTAAACATGTAGCTTTCATACACTCAAGTGGGCTTACTTGCAGACTTAACGAAGCTCTCGTAGACTATACGTACGTAGTCGTTGTAAATCTGGTCAATGTAAATTTATACCGTACATTTTTTGTTAACGTACGCAGTTCAAGGGTCACAAAACGCAGTCCTCGTTTAGCGCTGTCTCGAAAAACTCTGTTTGGTTCGAATGCTGACAAATTTCAGGGGCCAAAAATTCAATTAATGTTGCTCGGGGCTCGGGATTAACGTTCTCTCACGCATTTTAACGAATTCTTATGCGGGAAAATGCTCCGCTCTACGTTGTTTGTCCCTCAACAGATCTTCCGAAGCGTTACCAGAACGTAAAAACAAACTTTACTGTATTCACACAGGCCTGCTACACTCAAAAGTTACACTACCCGTAACCGAAAACGTGCCACGACACAGTACGTGTTCCAGAACAAACGTGAAGTTGTCAGCATCACGGCACGTAGGCACGCACCGAGAGGAGACGTGTAATTCCGTTCATTTTTAACTTCGGCGCTGGATGGGACTGCGTGGTCAAATTCACGCCCCCAACCGCTTTAACCACTGGAAAGAGAGAATCCCGGCAGCCATCGAATACGAGGCTGAGTGGACCCCAGAGCCAATCTGGACGGCTTTATTCCGCCATACACCGCATCGAACAAGAAAGCGGACCTGATAGGAAACACCCAAAGACAGTACGAAATTACTCATTACTCTTGCAAATATGTGCGGCATACAGGGCTGTATGGCCGAACAGTTGCACTGGCGCTCAGTTCCCTTGTTTTTAACTCCAGGAGTGAGAATTGGTACTCTCGAGTGGTCACCCTTTCCTTGCGTACTGTCATCTTTAACCTTTTTAATGTCTAGCGGTAACTTTACATACGACCAGGTTTAACATTAAAAAATTCTACGTGGTGCCCACATTGCGTTTATGTGTTTTGTACGGATCTCAAAACAAACAGCAACTTTTGCCTTATAAAACATTAAGAGATTGGTTTTTATAACCGAAGTGGAGAGTGTTTACAGCGCGGTACGCACTGAGTCCTTATATGAAACAGATACGCTTCGTCTTTAAAGGGTTAAACGAAAGCAACCACAACCCGGGCGTAGAACGGATACTTCTGCTGCTAAAACAGAAACGACTTCACATGTGGTGCACAATAAAGCTACACAGTTGGGTGCAGGGCTGTGGAGTCGGTACACAAAAGCTCCGACTCCGACTCCTCAATTTTTAAAACTCCGACTCCGACTCCTTCATAAAAGGTCAATATGCATTAATAACGGTAAACCTGTAAGGCATTTCATCACCACTACGTAAATCATCAGGCTACTGTTTAGACTTATAACCTATATTTAAGTATAAGTCTAATGGTTATTGTAGATATCAGGGCTCTGGGTTTGGAGTACCTAGCTACGGTTTAAGACTAAGGTCTGCGTCGGAGTCGCTACATTTTTACCGACTCCGACTCCACCTAAACTTCCTTTCGACTCCCGACTCCGTCTTCGCAGCCCTGGTTGGGTGCCTCCATAAACGACTGCCATGTTTATAGTGTCGATTGGCCGTTTAATAAAGAAATATCAACTGAACACATTTTCACCGCCTGCTCCAAGTTTATTTAATAACGCAACCAACACACTGTGCGCAAACTAGTGGATCACAAATACATTATTACTCAACTCTCGCTACATGTTTCGGCCTTCACACTCATCTTAAGAATAACCAGCAGTATGTGGAGTAGCGTCCCTAATGATGTACGAGAAATCAAAACATGTACGAGGACATAAATAATCAATGCGCTTCTTACTGACGAATTTGCGTACTTTGTTGGTTGCATTATTAAACAAAATTGAACATTCAGCTCGAAAAAAATCACACCATCCCAACAGGCATTCCACGCAGCACGCACAGAATACGAAATACTCTCAAGTTTGCGTGATTTCAGGCTTCTACCGCCATGTTCAATGCTCCCAGTTTGTACTGGGGGTCCCGATTGCGTCATGTTTAAAAGTAGCATCCAAGTTTCGCAAACAGGACAAATGGTGTTACATATGGACCCACCTGCGCCACTCTTAACTACTCACAACGTAAACACACGACTCGCCTCTCCTATGACAGCGCACTGCATTTTATCCCAATAACACGCATCATAAAGATCTTAGAAACTGCAAATTAAATTCCAGTTACTGTTTGGGAGAGGAACGGCTACAAAAGTTGCGCCCCCCCCCCCCCGCTCGGCCCACTGACAGCAGCTCCATTGCATGGCATTAAGGCTCCACAAGATATATGGACTCTATTTTAGAGCTCGTGTTTACATTCCTCTGCATTGATGTCAATGACGCATTATGCGTACATGTACCGATACGCAGAGCACCAGGACGTCATTCGGCCACGGTAACACAGCGCCCGAACAGGTTATTTACGGCTACCTGCACAGTGGATCTGAAACCAACTGTGAAGACGTTGTGGCCTGTCTTAAAGGCACAAACCTAACTTGGAAGGCGTCACGAAAACAAATACAGTCGAACGGTTATAACGTCATGAAGGGGATTGAATATTTTGTGTCGTTATAAATGAGTGCTGTTATAACTCAGTAGTGTTAACGTTATGGTTAACAGTGATGAATGAATTCGTATCACAGAATATCTGACGCTATAAACGAGGTGTCGTATAAACCGATGTCGCTATAACCGGGTTCGACTGTATATATACATCTGGGAGCAAATTCTGTATCACACAGAACTCAAACCGGGTACTTTTAAAATGAAAACCATGAATGAACCGACTCGACTGCGTAACTCTGCATCAGTAACACACGAAGAATATCTGAATCTTTTTCGGCAGATTTTGTAAAAAATTCCTCACGAGAAACTTTCACGAAACGTATCAGCAAAGGTCCCATTGTTACCTACAGGCCTACGTATCCACAAAAAGAGTACACTAAATAAGCCACAGACGGGTCCTTTCCATGTACAACAAAAGCCGGTGATGAAATTTTGGTGAAATTTGGCATGAGAGATCTTAGGCTGCCACTGCGCCTCTTTTATTTTTAGCCACACCAACCGATTTCAAAATCTACTTTAGATCAGGCCATATATGCCACATGTCCCACAAACAATTTACAGAATTCGATATGAGACACTTTCACCTAAGTCGCCAGGCAACTCATTTTTTTCTGCTAAGCCTACTTTACGTAAGACCACGATCTAATTTATTTCCATGTACGTTACAAACTGATGTGAAATGCTGGGTGAAATTCTGTATGACAGTACGAAGTCTACCACAAACAGACCTTTCCATGCAGTCCTAGCCCAGGCAGGCGTTCGAATCTCTCAATTACGGAGTTCGGTAAAGCCTTTAACCCTTTAAAGACGAAGCGTATCTGATTTATATAAGGACTCGGTGCGTACCGCGCTGTGAACACCCTCCACTTCGGTTATAAAAACCAGTCTCTTGATGTTTTATAAGGCAAAAGTTGCTGTTTGTTCTGAGATCCGTACAAAACACATAAACGCAATGTGGGCATCACGTAGAATTTTTTAATGTTAAACCTGGTGGTACGTAAAGTTACTGCTAGGCCTTAAAAGGTTAAAGCACAGCAAACACACGCCTCGCCCTTTAAACCTCTGCCTTCGCCCACACGGTGCATTTGTACGTTTCCTTACAGCGACTATTTCCCTAAGCAGCATCAACGGATTGGTTGCTATAATGGCGAAGGGGTGCGTTTACTGTGAGGTAGGAACTAAATTTTTATCCATTATTCGTATTAATTTTAGCTTCAGCCTTACAAATACGAATTTCAAAGTTCAGCCCAAGTGCTGGACTTGTTCCTCCGCTGCATACTCAAAGACAGTCCACTTCCTATCATTTTACTTTCTTGACTTCCCAACGCCCTACCTTGGCTCCAACATAGCTGTACCATCCGCGATTTCAGGCTTCCGCCGCGATGTTGAGATACGCGCTCTTCTGCCGTATTACGCAGCGTCGAATGGTAATCATTTACCGACGTTTCGGGACAACGTATCGGTCTCATCTTCAAGGTCTTGGACTTACTGATCCTTCAAGATGGGACAGATAAGTTGTCCCGAAACGTCTGTAAAGGATTACCTTTCGACGCTGCGTAATACCCTAGAAGAGCGGAAATCTACTAACTTTACCAGATGGACTAGCCCGCACAGCCGTTACGTTCCGATTTCCCTCGCAATGTCCTTGACTGCACCCATAAACCCTTTTACTACTGTTCTTTCGTCTGCCCCTGCTCTGAAGGCAGTGCCAAGCCGCACTCTACCTGTGTTCCCACAACACAGGCTATATACCACACGCGCTGCATGCAATACAATTAACTGCATTAAATTCACATCGTTAATTAACAAGTGCGCGCGTATATAAGCGCGTTTGCTGATCGTGATACACGTTCTCTGCTGCCTGTCGTCCTGATGCCAATTCGGCCTGTCAACTGCACCCTCTTTATTGCAAGTCGCTTAAACACACAGTGTGTTAACGTTTTGGTCTAAAGTTTTCCCCTTCGTAATTCACAGTTGAAAGGGGGAGACTCGTAATGTATAATTTCAGTTTAAAAGTAGCCGATGTAAAAGAGGGAAAGTTTTATTTTTCTACAGACTTATTCCATGCAGCAAAGTCCTTCTTAAGAAGCTGACATTCAAGAAATCCCCCCGCCTTGAGGGAAACCAAACGTGCATTACTGTCTTCTTCACAACTGCTTACCGTTGGATATTCAGCTCTACATTTATAATCTCCCCATGCATGCTACGTGTCCCGTCCGCCTCATTCGCCTTCATTTCATCACCCTAGTAATACTTCGTGAAGCAGGCGAATTATACATAATCGCCCCTCCAGTTATTGCCTCTCTCTCTCTCTCTCTCTCTCTCTCTCTCTCTCTCTCTCTCTGTCTCTTCCAGACCCCCTCAGCCTTTCATGTGATGCGAACATCTTTGACAAAATTTGGTCTGCATGTTGGTAACATGAAATTCAATACACAGAACGAAGAATGAGTAAGTATACGCACAATTACATGATATAATTTTATGTGTTTCTCTCCACGTCGTGTGAAATAAAAATATACCTATAAGAATAAAGATTATACAAATGCAATTCACAACCTAGCATAGGGTGTCGCTATTTTTACAAACATAATTAGCAATCTTATGCACGTCTCTATAAATAAACAGCTTATAAACTCAAAAAACTGCTTCGGCATCCTATTTCTGATTTGCCACCGAAAACGTTACAGGGCGTCTTCTCATCTCAAATGTCTGCGCGGGCAACACAGTGCTCGCGAGCTACAGGTTGATCAGACCTGCTCTACCTCGTATACATTCGCAGCCACATGGCTCTGCCACCCCTAGCGTAACAGACGAACCTCCACAAAAGCAAAATTACAGGACCTTTAGTTCATACCTTACATCGCTTTTAGATGAAACTGCTGCGTGACGTTCTAACACTGTGCCTGGAACGCTGCGACCATATCGGTCATGCGCACTAGAACGTTTCGGAACCGATTAACATATGTAGTGCCTACATGTGAATCTATGGGATAACATTCAGTGTGCTTAATTGATTTCGACACCCGCCCCACACCCCGCGAATGACGACCCAAATACTCTCCGTACACACCCAGGCTGCTTGCATGTAACTGGACTGTTGACTCAACTGCTAAATATACCAACACCCAGTAAAGTTCCACAATTTATAGTTACTCAGCTCGTCACTCGTTTGACAAAAAAAGTACACGCACCTCCTTCCTATTTGTCCCTCGCTACTAATTTAAGGGCCCATTCAGACAGTTCTCATTGACACTTGACCTGACTTGTTTCTGACGTCATACAAAGTTAACTTACCCAAACCTGGTGAATTACTCCGAATATAATACGCCCATATAAGGGACTGCCAGAACTCGCGACACACACCACAACCACTAACACTGTGTCACTCAGTTTGAACACACAGTCACAGCAGCTCCAAAATCGGCGCGACATCAACAGTGCGCTGGGTCTGAGATACCGCACTCTCCAAATATCCAGTTAGCATTTTACAGCACAGCAGTGACTTCCACTACCACAATTAACATTAAAAGACCCAACACTCTGCCCACTGAGTAAACTTATATGTTTTTCGTGGAATGCAGAACAAACAGCGACTTTTAATTTCTATACATCATTGACTGACTGGTTTTTTTTGGTAACCGGAGTGTTTACTGCGCGGTACGAAATCGTCTTTAAATAAAACAGATTACGTTTCTTCCGCAAAGGGTTAACGTAAATATTTTAAAATTTTAAACCGCCGATTTTAGAAGTACGGAACTGCAAACGTTTTCTCTGCATGTTTTAAGAATACTGTAGAGACCTAAACAGAGCAGGATAGATCCAGTGGGAACATGCCACACGCTGAGTACATAGTGTAAATAATGTTAAAGGACCACGTCTGTCCTTTTCTACGTCAGGCTGGCCTGAATGCGTCTGCACTGCCAGTACATGTGGCTAAATATAACGAGTTACTGCAAAGACAAGCGCAACTAATGTTTGCACTGGAACAGCAACAACACTGCATCATTTCCAGCAAATGTTTCGTGTCTGAAAACTTCCCAGAGGGATAAAATGCAAACTAGTCAGACGAGAGCCAAGAGAGTGTAATCCCAACAAACATGTACCTAATACAGCTTCCTGAAGACATCCACAAACGGCACTCCAATTCCATTAATGTGTGTGTACGCAGGCCGCTGGGGCCAGCCTGAACTAAGTGGCGCTGCGTTTAGCTGACACGCGAACAAATGACAAGTTTTATCTGAACTACGATGTACACACAGCAAACACACTGATTTACATTCTAATAGAAGGGATGTGTCACGCTCCCGGGACATGAAAAGGATTCAGTCACGACCAACCTTGCAAATGCACGTCTCGTCTCTCCCCGGGTTATTAAATAACACCGAATCAACAACACAAGTCTTATATTGCTGAATGGCAAATTACACTACAACGATCTTTATTTATTTACGTGCAGTTAATTTAAGGATGATGTCGGCAATTCAGAGTACAGAGTGTCGCATGGTTGGACGATAATTACTACGTAACTGTAAAGGGTGCAAACAACAGGGGGTCGTGGGCTAGCTAGCTTAACCATTTAAAACCTAGCAGCTGGTTTATGTAACACAAGGTTTAACATTCAGAAATTCTACATTCTTCTAACACGGTGTATTTATGCGTTTTGTACGGATCTCACAATAAACAGCGATTATTTCTCTACACAGCATTAACTTACTGGGTTTTATAACCAAGATGGAGTGTTTACTACGCGGTACGAATTGAGTCTTTAAGCAAAACAAATTATATTTCGTCCTCAAAGGGTTTATTCAACAATCCGGAATTTGCCTCAAAAGACTGCGTAAAACGTAAGTCAGGAAAGTCGGGCCCCTACCAAGGTTTGACCCGGGTACTTCTGAGATACAAGCCAGACACGCCGTTTGAGTCAACACGCTCGTTGACTCTGACGATACGTCGCAGTTCTCGGTGGACGTCTGTAAAGGTATTTATTTTCCTGCACGGCTGACGGAACCCCATGAAGCCTCAGTCAGTACTGCCACTAAGTTCAGAGTCCTTAAAGTCACCCGCAGCGACGCATTTTGCGACCCCTTTGGTCAAAACATTTTGTAGCGCCCCTCTTCCATGTGCTTAACAACTTATGTTCTTCCTTTAAAAGAGCAGCCTGAAATATAGAACAATTTGCTATTTGCAATTCTTTTGTTGACCGAGTGTTTTGTCTGCTCGGAGCAGGCGCATTCATGACGCATTCAGCCGCACAAAACATCGTGTGCTCTCATTTCTCGCGTTTTCCCAACACGAGGGGAGAATCTTCACTTCGACGGATTGCACTATTTTTCTTACCGACTGTAAGCAATTAAGAAGATCAACATGGGGTGGAACATGTCTGATCGTCTCCCCAAACAATATTCTGCAGCCCCCAAAACGTCATCTCTCACAACCGGCGACTTAATATCATTCAATCTCACCAACTGGTCGAATAAAGCAGGGCTAGAGTCAGAACAACCCTGTTCCAAGCGTCACCCGAGTACTGATCACAGATAGACACAATGCGAACATCTAACTGCACGAAGCAGGCATCTGCTGCAACGTGAACCATCAAATAATTCGTGCTGAAACAAAAAATCATTGAACGGACACTTTCTCGACAAACTCATGGAAGTACAATGACCAGGCAAGACACCCCCCTCCTTTTACGGGACTCTCGGGTTAATTACCGTGCTTACGGAAGTAAATCACTGATAAACATCATCAGCTACATGAAACAAATCCACATATTCAAAACCTAGTGTCCATTTTAGTATTATCCTCACGCCTACGCCTAGTTTTCTTCAAGCATTGCGATTAATATACTGTGTGCGTATTTCTCCTTCCTTCCACATTCGTACACCAAATTTTATGAAAACCCCGTAAGTTGTGTGTGAAAAGAAACATGCGGACGAAAATAATACCTCTCCATTATACATTCATTTTATTTACTTCATACATTATTTCTTTTGCCGTTACAAGTGACAATGAAATAAAGCAACGGTGCACAGATTCTCCAGAAATCTAGGAAGCACATCAAAATTCTAGGCGCGAGATGAGTTTCGTGAAGTTTCATACTGCGGACTCACATATATTAGGTACCATGGATCACAGAATACGGGATCACAGAGTATGGGCTCGTGTAATTAAAGGAATACATACTAACAACAAAAAGAAGAAAGTTTTCTCTCCCCCCCCCCGGTCCCCTGCAGTTCCGGTACTCCAGCATCCCATTAAGGAATGCACAAGGAATGTCCAGATGGCTTCGCAGAACAACAGAACTAGAATGAAGGCTATGTTTTGTCAAAGAGTAAAAACATTCCAGTTACTAGCGCAGAGACGCAGAGACCCTCGGCATACCTCAAATTACTCTACACGCTACAACTAATCTCCCTCCAGAGAAACGAAGTTCTGTGGTTTCAACAGTTCCCTGAAGAAATGCGACATAAATGCCTGGTTCCACACTGGGTAGACCTTCTTCCCTGACTCCTGTTGCGAGAAATACAGTTTTCCTTCCGAGCGACTATCGACACAGGATGTGTAAAGCAGAACAGGGACTCCACTGTTTGAACAGTCGCTTCACTACCACAGAAAATCGCCATTCCTGTGGCATATTTTGGGATTCCGAAGCACTGAACCCTATAGAATTCAGCACAAACCGTACCACCACACACAATGTTTATATATCGTGTTATAAATACTGCATACGTTACACGTGTAAATTCATAACTAACAATACAAATTTTCCGCGTCACGTTACTTCCCTGAAAGTACCTAAATTAAAAGTTCAAATAACGTATTTAACACCAGTCACCACTACCCCGTCGTCCATTTCTCTTCCTAATTCACAAGATGACCACGTTACCATTCTGGCGACGAAGTAAAAACGAACTAAAACATGACCGATTGTTTGCAGTGTCGTAAGATCGTGCAAGTCTGTAGACATGTGCCAGACTGCACGACATCACATTCCACAAGTTATCCTCATGCTCACAGCCAGCAGAACTTCAAATCGCACATCGGTAACGAGCCTAGGTTCCCTGGTTAAATGATGAATTTACTGACCAAGTAAGGGACCATCAGCTCCTCAATAAGAACTCCGCTGTAAGGACTTGTTAGTGTCAGGTCTGTCCACAAGCAGCATTATAGAAACTATAATCAGTTTCAGGCAGGCCCGCTCAACCTTTCATACGATGCAGGAAACATTTCCGCAAAATTTTGTCTATATGCAGGCTACATGAAATTTAAACATACAAAATGAATGAATAAATATACGTATAATTATACCATACAATTATAATTCTATTGCGTATTTTTCTATACATGTGCAACAAAAGTATACTGATAATAGCAGGAACAACTGATATAAAAGCAACCCACTACACAAGCTAGTGAGTCACTATTTTTAGCATGTTTTCACAAACTTATTTGGAAATATAATGTATGTCTCCACAAACAAACATCTCGTAAGTTTCCCAAATTTCTTGGCATTCTTTGCCATGGAAAAGGTTAAAAGACGCCTTCTCATTTGGAACGTCTCCGCGGGCAACGTAACACCAAGCCGGGGGCAACCACGGGTTGAGCCGGCCTTGTGTAAGGTAGCATACTATACATACCACAGCCTGCAACAACGGACCCTCTTAAGAGACGACATAATACTTGCAGCACGGCGTCCACAACGTACCTGAAACAACGAGAAAGCAGAGCAATCAGTCAACAACTTTCATCACACTGGCTCGTGAGCACACTGCACGTTACAACTGCCAACTCGACATTCACATACTATTGACATTGTAACAGGAAATAACAGTCTATTATTCAATATGATGATAATGACAATAACGATGAGTCAATGACAAACAGCCCTTAAACACAGGGTTCAGTATTCACTGATTTGACAAATGCGTTCCGACACACACACACTGCTACGTCACACACAGGACCTTTGTTCATCGGTTCAGTATCAGAATATTGTAACGTACCGTAAGTTAACGTCAATATTGGTCTAACGCCGACTGCCGCAAGGAATGCCTGGAACAAAGTAGTTACTAGCGCCTGATCGACGTCACATTGCAGATTTTAGGTTCTCAGAACACTTCTGCCCTAGGGGGCGCAACGCCGTATCATTTTGTTCATCTCTGTGGTGCTCCCGGGATGGATCAGCAAGTTCTACAGAAACTTTGGTACCTATACACATAACCACATGGCACCATGTCCCATAGAACAGCAGTATCCGCAATGATACCTGTCTTAAAACTTGGAAACCGTGTCACTGTATCGACTGAGGGTATGCGTACGTACAGTACAGCAGGAATTGGAAACCGTATCACTGTGTCGACTGAGGGTATGCGTACATACAGTACAGCAGGAATTTGAAACCGTATCACTGTATCGACTGAGGGTATGCATACATACAGTACAGCAGGAATTGGAAACCGCATCACTGTATCGACTGACGGTATGCGTACGTACAGCACAGCAGGAATTGGAAACCGTATCACTGTATCGACTGAGGGTATGCGTACGTACAGTACAGCAGGAATTGGAAACCGTATCACTGTATCGACTGAGGGTATGCGTACGTACAGTACAGCAGGAATTGGAAACCGTATCACTGAATCGACTGAGGGTATGCGCACGTACAATACAGCAGGAATCGTACATACGAACTACATGACACAACGAACAAACAGCACGTTATAATCTGCCGAACAAACAACCTGCCAAGGAAATTCAAGGCAGCTGGGCAGCTCAGTCAGAATAGTGACTGACGGAATGGATAACCGGGTTTCGAATTCGAACTCAGTATCAAAACAACCGCCCGACCTCCTATTCGGGTCTCTTTCGCCGGTGGTACACCGGTCTAAAAGCGAAAGTGAAGCTAACCAGTAACGTCCCCCTCTCCTTACAACTCATCCTCAGCTATTACAAGAATGTCCTGATATTCCGCTTACAATTATCAGTTGTTTTTCCCCGAGATTGTCGAAAAATATTTAGCAGCGCTTACTGTTTCCTGGGTCATCTTATTTTTTATTTTGCCTCTCTTAGCTACAGCACGTTAAGCCTCCAACCGAAAAGAATATAGGATCGAAAGTCACTTCGCCACGTTTTACCCTTCAGTGACGGTCAATGCCCCGGGCTGCACCAGTGTCAGTTAAGAAAGACAACAGTAAAAGCCAGTAACACGTATCAGCAGCCGCAGTGCTGTGTTCTTCTCATTCTTGATGTTTCTATGTGATAACGAAGCCACCTACATCGGAGAGCGTCAGGATGCAGTACAGAATCAAAATTAACCTCAGGGTTACATCACAGACCCCAGATCAGCTGAGCAGATCTCAGATACACTAACAGGGAACGGGAACAAGTACGTAAATAACAATAACAAATATTCTGCTTGAAAAAAAGTAAGGAAGGTAAAGTTATCCCTGCCCACGCCATGAAGGCACAGCCCCACTCATTCTTAACCTGTGCGTTAGATGAGAATGGTTAGCCTCATGCTCCGACCGCTTTACCGCCAGGGAAATAGCCCCCTGGGACCCATTGTGTAGGAGGCCTGGGGGACCCCACGGTCAGTCTGGACGTTTTGGAGAACACCTAAATCTCCCGCCCCCACCAGGGTTCGAACCTCTGATTGTCCATCCCATAGCAGAGTCACTATAGTGACTGTGCTATCCCGGTATCTGAAATTTTTCCTTTTCACCATAACACCCTGTAATCTTCCTCACCCCAATTTACCATGGGAAGTGCATCCCAGCATTAGTCAATTGCATTAACTGGCTGGGGGATTTCAGAGGCTAAACCGTGTCCAAATATGACACAGTGCCAGTACAGCAGAGTTTAGCTCGATTCGTCGTGCAGAGTGGGTGCCCTGCGTCAAGCTGGGCTAAAGTTTATGTGCGTAATTGAGGGGAGGTGGGTGGAAGAAATAAATCACAAGATTGGAGTGGAAGGCTCCTCAATTAACATATTGATAGCGCAGCTGCCAAACCGTCCTCACGTCATGCGGGCCCAACTGCGTCGAGCTGAAAGATTTACAGCGGCTTGTGGAATGGGTCACATATCGTTGCCTTTACAGGGGAAATCCCTGGCACGAGCTTTCCCTGCAGCCCTCGCTAATTATTCAGCAGGCCGAGAAATACTCAGTTGTAGAACACAACCATAATAAAAGTTCGCCAATGGACCTTATACTGAGCCAATTCAATCCAATTCATACATCAGTTAAGTCATAAGAGGCAATGTGATACAATTTGCAAGTAACCAGTATCTACGGTCAACCAACCTTCAACATGAAGGACCGGCCCTTGGATGGCCTCTACTGCTTATTCCATCATCCCCACTAACCCCTCGCATTTTCATAGTCGCTTGTATCTACAACATGACGCTTGTATCTACAACATGACGCACAGCAAAGGAATAAACTTAGGCTACAGACACACTAAGCAAATCGAGCCTGCAAAGCCAGAACCTAGTGCTGTGCACAGAATTCCTGCGTACTTCTGTCACACTGCAGGAGTCGAGTACAGTCGAGTTGGGTCACGTCCTGACAGTGTACGCTGCTACAAAGTCGAGTTCAGTAGAGTCGAGTCACGTCCTAACTGTGTAAGATACTACAAACGAAGGCCCATTTTTTGAACAGAATTTCTGTATACTTCTGCCCCAGTGCATAAGCCCTGCCGAGTCAAGAATAGCTGAGGGTCTGCCCTGTTCCATCCGAACGAGTGAGGGTCGAATTGGTCAGTGTGCCAGCAGCCTTAGCCACAAAAAATCCGCCTACTCTCCGAAATTACTCTTTCACCATCTATGGCAACATTCTGAAAGCGAGAAAAGGTGTTAAGGGGCCGTGGAGAGATCAACATACACAAACGCAGAATAATATTTAAGTAAATTTCGGTGGCGCTACAGGGCCAAAAGTCGTGATTTTCCGATACACAGTGACGACATTTCTGGCAAGCTGCCGCCCCCCCCCCCCACCGTCTGAGTGTGCCTAATCAACTTATTGTAATTTTTTGTGTCATCTGTCAATTGATAAATCATACGTCGGGAATGAATGAATGAATGAATGAATACAAGGTGCTGGTGGACTGATACTGAGAGGAGGGGACCGCAGTGTTCGGAGTACAAACTGTCCCGGTGCCAATTAGCCCACTAACTACAACACGGACTAGCCTCTGCGGGGAGACTTCCTGCCCCAAACTCGTACCCATCATGCGTCTGTTACAGGGTGGGCTACACATACATTCTTTTGTCTGACTTGAACCACAGGCCCACAAACTGAGCAGCTGAGAAAGCGCCTAACGAAGCCTGGGGAACAGCCAATTATCAGGCAGTTTCTTGGGTTGTGTCGCCTGTCAAATACCCCTGTAGTGTCGGAATGTGCAGTCCTTTCTTATGCCCGAGTACAACCACAAATTGCAGGCTGTTACGAATATGGTAACGAACCTGAGGGTTGCCTTAAAGACAGAGACCTTCCTTCACCAGCTGTACACTGATAAGCATGGTGCTACCTGTTTCTGAAATGCGTTTTAAAGAAGGACGCCGCAGATTCCTCGAAAAGTCGGTAAATGTCCACCTAACCACACAGCTCAGCAATCCAGACGACAGTGACAAAGGAGCCGCCACCGCCGCGAGAACCTCAAATCCCCACGACGAGCTGTTCCATTTATGTACAGTCCGCGAACTGCACGACATCCTTTGTCTTGTCTCACACAGCCAGCGGTATAGGAAGGAAATCAAGTTTCACGGATGTTACAGCTGCTATCCGAACTTAAACAAAACACTTATCATTTGCGGTAGCTGTACCACCTCTCCGCCGCTGCGAATCAGGTATATTTTCTACATAGTTCGCCGTGCAGTTACGGCAACTTCTCAGACAAATGTGGCTCGCGTGTAATCGATATACAGAAGTCTAGGCGTAATAGCAGACTTTAACCGTCCTGTCGCTTGAGCTGACAATTTTCGTGACCATGGACGGTCGACTGGCAAGTGAGGATGACAGCGATACTCACCGGCGACTGACAAGTAACAGGATGACAGCGATACTGACCGTCGCCTGGCAAATGACAGGATGACAGTGTTACTGACCCACACTGTAGCCAACTACCCAACATCCTGCCCAGTAGACGGACCAATAAATGACATGCCAACCGAGTACTAATCAATACACTCGATGATCTTCCAGTCCATCGACTACGCGGTCCGCGACTTCTCTGCTTTCAGTACAGCAGCAAATAATAATGCTTCTTTCAGTGATTATTTCACCTCATAATAAGGAGAAGAAACGGAAAAATAAACCAGGTTTTAAGTTAATTAAAATATATCCTGGGTCTGAGCATGTGTGTTGGAGGCTACGTGTAAATCCTGCATGACAGGTGTAAGAAGGCACCAAAACACAAAGTGGCGTTTTGCAGCCAACAGCCCGTAAGAAACAGCAAGCCAACTGCTACACCACACAATACAGAAGTAACAAGCCAACAGCCACATCCCGTAATACCCAGGCAGCAATCAAATCCTGAACTCAACAAAAGTAACAACCTATATCCTCACGTCCTGTAACAGCCCACACCAGTGGCAGGTCAACTGTTGCCTCCCGCAATACACAAGTTACCCACCAGTGGCCACATCTTGTAGCTGCCGGATATTAAGCCATGATTCTTCTGTCGCCCAGTCTGCAGCCTAACAACTACAAGGACTATGCTATTCCAGCCCCACAAGAAAATAAAATGGATTTTTAAGAAACGGGATGGGAAGGCGTGGACTGCATTCGTTTGTTTAGGACATGACTAGCTGTGGTTACATAAAACGAGGTAAACTTCTTGACTAGCTGAACTGTTAGTTCCTCTAGGAGTGTGCTTCATGGACTCAGATCTACAGTGTATTACAGAATATATGAGTGTGTTCAAAGCGTCTGTCGCCACGCACAACAGTAGCGTATAGGGTGGCATGGGAGGGTTAGCTGTGGAAACCCCGGGTTCCATGTCGGAACTGTCAAATATTCCCATTAAAATTCACTAGCTCACTAGTAGTTCATATTCATTTCCGCAACGCTATCTGACGCAGTTCTGACGTGACGATGTACAGCTGGTGCAGCAGCCTTCGTAACCGCGATCTTCCAGTCTACACAGACGGAGGTACGGCACGGATGCTGCTCAGTTACAATGGAACAATCATATTACGCTTACCTTACAGATGGGTGGGTGGGCTGCGCGCGCGTGTGCGTGCGTGCGCGCGCTGGGCGATGGATGCAGTTAACAAAGCGTGGCCTAGAGGAATTCATCAACAGAAGGCGGGTGAAGCCATGGCTCAGGGGAGAAACGGTTCTGATAACACGCAAGAAATTTGGAGAAAATTGGAAACAGAAAGAGAATGGTAAGAGTAAACAAGGGGAGGACATTAAAAAGAAAAATAAATCTGAAAAAGAAAAAAACGAAAACGAGAATTGAATTTAGGAATAGCAGGAAATGTACAGAGAAGGGAAAAGTTCTGTAACAGGGTGCAGCACTTTACCCACACAGGTGACAAGAGCGGATAAACGATATCATGGGGGCATAAATTACTGACACACAAGCAATGAGCCCTACCAGTACGTTCCCAATCACGGCAAGGCGCAAGAAGCATCTCCTCTTGCTCCTCCCGCTGCGCCGTCGCGGCCCCTCATGCCAGCACGAGCGTCGGAGGGTTAGCGTAGTGGGTATAGCGATTCGCTACGGCCTGGAAGGTTCACATTCGCATCCCGGGGGAGGCGAGTTTTCCACACGCGTCTTGACCGACCTCCGTACAATGGGTAACGGGGCCCTTTCCCGGAGGTAAAGCGGCCGAGGCGTGGAGTTGATCAGCCACTCCAATCTAAGCGCCGAGGTTAAGCACAGGTACAGCTATACCTCTGCACCCCCTCTGTGCTTCCAGTGACATGCTACGGCGTGACCTTTACCCTCTACCACCACCACAAGGACAGTGGGACACATAATTCACTATTATTATTATTATTATTATTATTATTATTTGGGGTGAACTAGGAAGACCTGTAAAACTCTCGTGGCAAATTACAAGGACTATTCCAAAATATCCTTGCTGGGACTACGGTAACTGGCCGAAGACGTCAGTTAGTACGCCTGCACACTTCCAGTAACGCGAAGTAAGGCATTTTGACAGAAAGTTTGTTCAAGCGCAGGATGAGAAGGGAAGTGCCGGGATGGAGAAGCGCATTTTCTGAATGCAGCAAATAAGCCACTGTACACGGACACAATTGGCTAGTTGCACCAGAAAATGGACGCTGCTGACCAGAAGCTAAGTCTTACCTCAGACTGACGCAACAGCCACGCCTACCTGCCCGCCCGCCGCCCGCGTTCAGGTTCAACTGTGTTTTGGCTCGCCAACCGAACATCTGCAAACTCTTAACCATGTAAGCACCGCTGTTACTCGATGCACCGCCTGCTTCAATCTTTTTAAAGCCTGGTGCTTGCTTTATGCACGAGGTTCAGCACTCAAAAATTCTACATCCTGACCACAAAGTGCATTCCTGTGTTTTGAATGGATCTCAGAACAAACAGCGGGTGCTCCCCATCCAGCGTTGACTGATGGACAGATGTCAGGAAGGGAAGGGTTTAAACACCTCGATAAACGTGCAGAAATGGTCGCCCTACGGCAGTTTCTGTGGCCTCTAAATTAATACATTTATATTGAATTTAATTTAATTAAGGTTAACTGTAACAATTCGTTCTTATCGGTAATACGTGCCGAAACCTCTTTCACTCAGCCTCTGTGCTGTTGTTGTTGTTCACATGAACATAAGCAGCATGTGTCTTGGGCCGGGAACATAAGAACTGGGCAAGAAACTTTCGCTGTAAAACCTGCTGCTAGACCATGGCACAGATGGCACGGTATTAAAACTCAGTATACAGGCATATATTGGAAAAATGAGAAGTGGAGTGAACGGACGACAGACTGGAGAGTTTCTATCACGACGGCCACAGAAGTCTGGCCTCGACAAGAGCAGCGAGTTTTCGTACTGGGTGAGTGTGCCACTAGCTACTGCCTACGAAATACACAGCACTCTCGTTTGTTCCCTGGTTACGTACTTACTGGGTTGATGGGGGCAGCAAGTCAACCCACGGAACACAAATCGGCGGTCTCTACGCTGACGCAGAACAAGACAACATAAGACTTTTGGTAAAGTTCTGGATGATACAAAGTGGCTTTACTGCAGCTTCCATCTGCTGACCGCAGTTGGGGCGGGGGGGGGCGGGGTTCCAGTTTCGGCGAGATGACTTCACCATAGCAACGAAGACGGGGGAGAGGGGCAAGAAAACATAAAATACGAAGAAATGGAATGAACAGATTACAACGGATAAAAAAAGAATGGGAGGTCATTAATAATCGAACGCACCTCTCCACATGGCCTCTCATGAACGAAATCCACCATTTCATTTTCAGAATAGGGAAGGAAAAACACAGGAGTCGGGGAAAGCATGGCACAAGCATAGAAGACAAATAAACTGGTCTACTGGAAGGGAAAAATGTACGTCCGCAGAATTCCGTTTATGGCATTAACATTTATATGTAGCGACATCCCAGAAGACTTAAAACTCCATTTTCTTCTTTTCGAATTTCACTAACCGTTTTCGTCGTATAAAACCGTCGTATCATTTCCGACATTCATACAAGAACCACTCTGTATAGCAACTTAACCAATTTGCTGTGAATGTTTAAAGAACACACGACACACAACCACTAACAGACATAGGACGCTGCATGGTTACTGCCCAAAGGACACCATGTCCCCAACGAAATGAAGGCAAACTTTAGACTCACAAAGCAACTTAAATCAATTAGCCAGAAGATTACAGCCGTTCATTAACAGTCGCAAACTGTCGCTACAGGACAAGCCGCCAGTAGATAGGGACACACTGCGTGACTGAGGACAGAATCGTATTCATGTCCGCTACCTACCAGCTCGATACTGCTCGTACTACCTGAACTGCCTGGGCAGCTACGTACCTGGGTGTCAGTTAGGTCTACTGGGTTCTGGAATGAATCACGAACTGGCGGCACACAGTTCGCCGAACTTTGTTAACCTCGAATCAAGATTAAATCGTAATGAATGCTGACCGGCTCTCACAAAAGGGGTCGTAGGAGTTAATGATCAAAAAATACATCGCGGTGAATTACAGAAACCCCTTTCCTCTGTTGGTTTTCGTTAATTTAACAGCGTCTTATCAACTGAACAGGTCGCACGGCATCGAAAGGTACAGCTGAAGTGACAAGTACAGACATCAACATATCGACAGTCAATTCACTGCAATCTGTCGCCGTATCTCGAGAGGGGCGTTAAATCGAAATATTATATAATAGGGTATTTATGCTCGGGGACTTTCATGGGTGCTCAGCGAGGGTGGCGCTATATTGGCGTTTGACAGCATCTGAAAGAAAGTTCTAGCGGTAAACTGGAGTTTTCTTTTTCATGGACCCTTCAAGAACTGACGAAACTTACAGGCAAACTGCCAGGATGTCGTTCTCGAAGCTGAGAATCGAACACGGTACCTTCATAATAAAGTACTGCAATGTTAACCACCCCACCGCAAAGCGTACCCCATTTTCCGTCCGCTCCACACGATCAATACAAACAAGTAAGCCACATACTTCGGGCATTCCCTCCTCATTCTTGTTCTAACTCAAAATGCCCCTATGTCGAGACCCGTGGGGTTATGCAGCAATTTCGAATTGAACGAAACGTGACAGTCACACACGCTAAATGCCTTCGCAGGTATGAAACTCCGTCACACTCAGTGTCTAACTCGCAGAAAACACTTCACATCTCCGTTACAAATACCAGTCGACTAATTGTTCTAGAAGCGTTCACAGAGCACCTAATAAACCCATACATAGGTAGTTGGCGAATCTCTGTTTAATGTACCATAATTTAACGCGCGCGCACACACACACAGCTGGGAGGGGGGGGGGGCGGTATGACGAATTGCTACGGGTTGGACCGTTCGGGATTCGAACCCCAGCGGAGCAAGACATTTGGTATTCTTCACACCCGTCCCCATGGGCGATGGGACCCACTCAGCGCCTGTACAACGGATACCGGGGCCGCTTTACCGGCGGTAAAGCGACCGGGGCGAGGTGTTGGCCATCCACTCCCATCTAGCGCCGAGGTTAAAAATGAGTACACCTAAACCCCTACTCCCCCCTCTGTACCTATATGGCACGTTACGGGAGACCTTGACCTCTGCACGCTCATAATCAATTCCCCTGAAACCCTTAAAAACTTCCGTTCACTGTTGCCGATGACATTCAGTCTCCGTGATCCGAAATTGTGCACATCCCATCGAAGTGGGGGCCGCCATTTCATAAGCACAGCACACCATTAGTTTATCTGGCACAGCACGTACTGTGATGATACACTAATTGGTCTGTGGCGTTCCACAGAGTCCGACAGTTCAGGAATTTGTAGTACTGACATGCACGCGAACACCTGTCCTGTGAATGCCCTTCCGGCATATTATTCATTCCCGTGTACGTAACACAGCAAACTGTTGCTTACAGCTTCAGTAACATTCCGGGAAACAGGCCGACAACACAAACGCCGACAATTCATACTCAGTGTGCAAATGAAATGGAATTAAACCGTACAATGCGGGGGGGGGGGGCGGTATGACGAAATGC
>BLKM01000354.1:247864-413199 GCA_013340265.1 Coptotermes formosanus | reverse complement strand
GGGGGGTACAATAACATTGCACTTCAAGAAAAATATCTGTTCCCATATTTTGACTGATTCCGAAAGTGTTATACGCATGGTTAACCAGAAACGCAAGTACACTGCAGATGGTTTAAAATTGTATGATATTACACAAACATGCGTATTGCATAACAACAGGCAACATACCACCAGCACTGCCAGGCACGTAGCAACACCTGCCTTCAAGATGGACAATGTCTAGTCCGAAAATATTGCCCCATTATTACTATTATTATTTTTATCATCATCATCATGTTTGTCAGAGGCTTTTCCTTCCCGATACCTTCTTGAACCAGCGGTGATCCCCACCGGTCAGGTTTCCAGTTTCAGACTGCAGTACTTTCCGCATTATGTGTGATGTTGCAAGTACAGCTGTCTTCTGTTGAATGTTTGCCTCGTGTGCCTTCCAAAGTTTTCTTTAAACCTTTTGTTGCTTTTACAGTGGCTCCAGTTGTTTGTGAAATGACCATACATTTCATGTTCCACATTCGCTGTATCTCTACACATAAACTGTTATATTTTAGTTCCTTTTCTGGTTCCTTTTGCTTGCCGTTTCTGTCCGTTCGTATCGCCACGTCTATCATGTTTTCTTTTTTGTTTTTAATTATTCTATCTGGCTTATTTAGTGTAATTTTTCTGTCTGTATGTACCCCCTGATTCCATAACACTGTCACATCTTCATGTTCACATACTGGTTTGTGTGTGTGTGTGTGCGCGCGCGCGCGCCATTTATCTGTCGTTTCGATGCCTAGTGTTGTGCATACTGATTACTGCAAATGTGAACCAACTTTATCGTATCTCATTCAGTGTTCATTCCTCCCCGAAATGAGGTATCATCATCATCATCATCTCCTGTATGCAGGGTATTCACACTTATATACCTGAAACAAACTGAAACAAACAACGTTTCTAGGGTATACAGTGCTGCAGCTACTCTGCGCGTACTGTTAATGGTGCATATAACGCTGTCTTCACTATTAAACTCCTTTGTGCTACTACATTAGTACTGTTCGCAGGATGTGCGCTGTGCCCAATATAGCTGTTTTCTGTAGTTCCTTGATATCGTGCTTTCCCGGTACGCTGCTCAAGTATTTTCTGAAGGATTTTGAAATGGTTCCAGTTGCTCCTATTATTACTGGCGTCACCTTTGTTTTTACATTCCACATGCGCTGTATTTCTGTTATAAGGTCTTTATATTTTAGAATCTTCTCGGCTTCTTTCTTTATCACATTTCTGTCTCCCGGGACTGCTACATCAATTAGCGTACATGTTCCTTCTTCATTATCCCGGATTATGATGTCCGGTTTATTGTTGGGGATGGTTCTGTCGGTTTGCACTTGTTGATTCCATAATATGGTTACCTTGCCCACTTGATTTGTTCTACTTATTATTATTATTATTGTCTACTGCGTTTATGATCTATCCATCTACCAGACTTTGCATACTTCACTAGTTACCGTCATGAAACTGACACTAACTCCGTGGAACAGAGCCCCTGTTGAGAAGCTAACAGTTCCTCAGCTGGTCAGGAAATTCGCCACACTTAATAACATCCGAAGGTTCATTACCGTGTTCGCAAAAGCGCGCCACCTACCCCTGTCCTCAGCCTGATCAATCCGGTCCACATCCTCCAGCCTATTCGACATCCATTTTAATATTATCCTCACATCTACGCCTAGGTGGTCCAAGTGGTCTCTTTCCTTCAGATTTCCACACAAAAACCAGGCACGTACCTCTTCCCTCCCCGTATGTGGTACATGCACCACCCATCTCTTTCGTCTTGATTTCATCACCCCAATAATAGTGTACGTGTCGAGGTTGTTTATTTTCACTTGATCACACTCAGACACACACCACAGTCTGTTGGACTCCTCTGGACGAGGGACCGGCCCGTCACAGAGACCTCTACCTGACAACACAAACACTCACAAGAGACAAACATTCGTGTCGCCGGCGGGATTCGAACCCACGATCCCAGCAAGCGCTCGGCCGCAGACCTGCGCCTTAGACCGCGCGGCCACTGGGATCGGCTGTACCGATTATTCACGACGGTCAATTCCCTGACAGCAGCAAACGGCAACTTTTAATTTCAGACCGCCTTTCAGAAGCGACCCTTCCTGAACTCAGTGAGTAATGAATAACTGCCATGACTCGGTCTCTGGAGCCTGGTCCATAGCAACAGTAGGCAACACGCGCAGCACAGACCTGACGAGACGCATGCTGCTTCTTACCAAGACTGCCGCCATGCATAAGTCACAGGCTGTAAAAGCCTCCACATTTCTTTACGGCTTAAGAATAGGAAAGCCTATGACATCACTTCTTTTTATATCTCCTCTCTCTTACCATCCTACAGTGATTGCATCTTTTTGCCACAAGGAAAAACATCGTGTCCATAATGATACAGAGTCTGTATTCCTTTTAGAAAGAACCCTCTCAAAAATTTTTCGTCTAACGCATTACTTATGTATTATTCATACAAGGTTTTAGATCTGCTCGAGAAATCTCATCCCACCCATCATGTGACGTAACGTCACAGTCTCTCTCTTAGCTTCTGGCCTTCCTTACAATGCTGAACCAGCAGACTCGGAAAGAGAAAATAACAGTTGACTTCCTAACCGGGGTAGCTCAGTCACTACAGTGGCTCGTTATGGCCTGGACTACGTACGTTCGACTTGCAGCACAAACAGAGAATTTTGGTCACCCAGTACGAACTCATTACCAGGGTCAACTCTCTCCCAATCATTGACTATCGGGATATCTTTCCCAGGAGCTGAAGCGATCGGAGTGTGAAGCTGATAACTCACCCACATTAGTTGAAGTTCTACCTATGCTTAAGCAAGCACAACGCCACGAAGGTATATCACAGAGTGGAGGTCTAGCTCCATGGGTTTGTAACATTGCCACTAGACGGTACGATGAGTGATCAGCTAAACGCCCCGGCTGCTTTATCCTCGGGGGATGAGCCACCGTTACACAATGGACAGAGACCTCGCGGTGCCAAAGGGCCGTTATAGACGCCTGGTGGGCAAATGCCGGGCGTCAGGTCGCCCAGGCGACCAATTTTGTAAGGAAGCGTCTGATGTTGGTACGTGATCATTACGAAACTTGCCGCATATCACCCTCCTGGCACCTAGAATTTTAAAGTGGGTCAAACATTTTTGTAAAATTTGTGTACCCCTGTACTCAAGTACTGGCTTCCAGGTGTTCTGATATTGTCACTGTTTTAATATCCATATCCAAGTGAGCTACAACAATTCATTTATGAAAGTTTTCTGTTCCATTTTAACTACGGTGTTCACCGAGGTATTCCCACAAGAACAGCTGCATCTTTACGCTCAGATGTGAAGTGGTCGTTAAAACTGTCTGATCTAAATGAAAATTGAAATGACTTGACATTTCTTCGCTGAATTATCCAACACCAGTTTGATTTAATCACAATCCCATCATCTGCTCCCCAACAGGCCTACGGACTGACGGGCAGGTGGATCGGTTCTAACGGACGCTCCGCGGGGAACAGGAACGCGTCTATTAAAAACAATATTTGTCTAATCTTTAGTGGCCCACCGGTAACTATTACATACCACCTGCTCTAAGATTAATAGACTGTTAAACGTTTGGTATGATTCTGACAGTAATTGGGACTATTCTCCCATTTCCCATTCACCAACTGGTTTTTATAATGAAGACGGGCAGTGTTCTCAGTGATCATGAAGTGAAGTCGTCTGCAAAGAGTTGAAATGAAACTGTGATGGTATGAAATGGATTCATCCGCCTCTGGGTACCGCCCACTGGCAACCCCATGTCAAACGGTAATGAACATGCGGATGATTCCATCGAAGGCTAGGATCTCGTGGCCTAGCCTACATGAGCGATTCTAACTTCTGGAAGAGGGTTCCGTTCAGTTCGAACGGTTACTCGTATTCAATACTTAGTTCTTATGGAAAAGGGGTACACAAATTTTCCAAAAATCTGGAAACCATCACATATTTCTTGGCGCCAGAAGGATGACATAAAGCAAGCACCACACCAAGCACCCACAAATATTAGGGGCCATCGCACAAAACCGAGTCGACTGGACGACATGGAGCCTAGGAGTTGTGCACCCGAAGCTGCGTCACTAGGTAATGCGACGCCGACGTTTCGACGCAACGTAAAATCAAGAACCGGAACGCCTTCCTGGGCATTCAGACGCTTGAAGATGATAGCCCAATGTTCGGTCGAAATTTCGCGATCCGATTAACCACTGACTCAGCGTCAAGTCACAGAAGAACGGAATCCTCAACTACACCGGAGTGGAAAGCTTAAGAACTGAAAATGAAGGTCAACATTACATTTCTGTCGTATAATCAGCCGGCAATCGTTTACTCGGCCCGGCAACCTCTCTTACAACTCAACATGATGCATACACACAGCCAGCAATTCCTCCTCTCCTACACAGCACGCTCCTCGTCCCATTCTCCAGTCACATAGTGCCGCAGAGTAACTACATTCTATGGGTACTTACTCCCTTCCACATTGCGAATTCCTTTTGGGATGGCACCCCCCCCCCAATTCCAACTTACATAATTACATGACAGTCACGCCGGAGAAGAAGAAAGCAGAGTTCTTATCACTGACACGCCAAACACAAACTTTAAACAAGACGTTCCAAACAAAGTTCACAATTCGAAACGATATATATTGTGTCTAGCACTGGAAGGATTATTTCTGAAATAATGACGACGGCAAAGCTTTGGATGTCGGTTATTGCTTAACGGACAGTAAGTTTAGTTTCGAGTTTGTTGCTGACTTCAATGCGCCTGTGTTTCTGTCAACAGTACCTCTTTGTGGAAGATCAAAACCAGATTCACAACAATACATTAATTAGAGAAGCCACTTAATTAAAAGTTGTGATTTTGTCACTTGCCTTAACATGTGGGTGCCAACGCCGCAGTGACGTCACACTTGGCACAGTGCTGCGCGCAGTTTGTGTATTGATCCTAGCTGTAGCAATGCACAAGCAATGCGCTACCATACTGCCGCATCTCAGTCCTCACTACATCGTGTTTATCATGATTTGTTTCCTGGTTATTGCGTAAACTACACTTTAATTATAAAAAAATTAATGGAAGAAAACATTAAGGGCGCAAGCAGAATAAAACTGAAAGTATAAATTCGAATAATGTTTACGGCAGGTGCGTCGCGCGCGCAGTTGAAGTCCTCCTTAAACCACTGCATTTGTTACCCTCCGAAGTCCGCCTGCTAACAGATTTTCAATAAAGCGCTCGTTTCGACAACACCCTCCAACTTTTTATAAGCCACTACCACTGCAAAATTTTACTTTCTACATTCTGAACATTTACGTACTTTATGCACCTAATATTTAACATTTATCCCGCTAATGTGGAATATATGGTGAGCTGCTAATAATGCCAGCACCACTAATGTGTAATATTTGGCGACCTACATTTGGCAACGCTGAAAGGAGCCTCTTTGTCTCTCTCTCTCTGCACAATGTCTCAACACTGAATCAATCGTGAAAGACGTCCTATGTCATATCTGTGTGCACACACTTACTCGGCTACCAACTAGGCCCTTAAGGGCCTTGGTAGCCGAGAGAGAGACAGACAAAGAGGCTCCTTTCAGCGTTGCCAAATGTAGGTCACCAAATATTACACATTAGTGGTGCTGGCATTATTAGCAGCTCACCATATATTCCACATTAGTAGGATGAAGGTTAACCATTCAAAGATTGTGATAAGTAAATCAGCTCTGACTACCAACAATACGCAGAGAACTTGCTGTAGTGATGTCTGTAGTTGCGATACCGCGAGAAAATCATGGGTGTGGAATAAAGGTACGATGGAAAGATGCACGATGAAGTGTGTTCAACAACACGTTAGCTGCCACAACGGATCGAGGTAAAAGAAGCAATTTAAAGATACGGAATTACCGTCTTATGGACTGTGATGCGGTGCAGTTTGATAGAGGTGTTGATGTTCCCGAACAACTTGCTTACAAACGTTTCGATGGAACCAGGTGCCTCCATTTTTAAAATACACAAACTCTGCCACCGTGAGGACGGATGCAGAAGGATTCTACGAAACATAATACCTATCCACGAAACTCCACGTCAAATCCTAGGCGACAATAATCTTCATAATCACTAACATGAGAATTTCAGACGCCAGTTTGAAATTGTATGTAGGGAAATCACTGGTTGACTTCCTTCACCTCACCTAATGTCGGCATCGATAAGAAAACAATGCGAAAAACCTTTATGCTTAAATGTTAGTTTTAAAACATTAGAACTGTGACTAAAGGAACCAAATAATCGCTAACAAATGTGTCAAAAAAAGGGATCCCTATACAGGCCTAACGCCCAAGCGGGAGCAGAGGTATAGCTCCACCCTTTCGTTAGTCTTGGCGCTAGAAGGGGGTGGGGTAGCTAGCCCCATGCTCCGGCCGCCTTAACCCCGGGAAAGAGACGGTACCCATTGTACAAGAGGCTGGGAGAGCCCCAGGGTCGATCTGGAGGGTGTGCAAAATCTCGTCCCCCACCGGGATTCGATTCCCGGACCGCCCAGCCCATAGCGAGTTCGCTATATCGACTGAGCTATCGCGGCCCACTAATTGTGTCAACAGAAGAACTAATTCGTTGATTTATATGATATAATCTAAGATAG
Source organism: Coptotermes formosanus (assembly GCA_013340265.1). NCBI lineage: Eukaryota > Metazoa > Arthropoda > Insecta > Blattodea > Rhinotermitidae > Coptotermes > Coptotermes formosanus. The sequence continues at coordinate 406,513 of BLKM01000354.1, read as the reverse complement.
TGCCGCGTCGTGGAAATTAACCCTTTAAGGACAAAGCATATCTGTTTTGGATAAGGACTCGGTGCGTACCGCGCTGTAAACACTCTCCACTTCGGTTATAAAAACAAATCTCTTAATGTTTTATAAGGCAAAAGTTGCTGTTTGTTCTGAGATCCGTACAAAACACATAAACGCAATGTGGGCACCACGTAGAATTTTTTAATGTTAAACCTGGTGGCATGTAAAGTTACCGCTAGGCTTTAAAAGGTTAAAATGGCATGCCACAGTATAACCACAACCCCCCGACGAAGTTTTTCTCAAAACCTGTCCACTAATTCACATCGCATCCGATTTTATCATTCTCCTTGTGGCAGAGAATCTGTATGTGAAAATAGTGTCAAGTGGATATATCCTTCTCGGTATCTTCTTACTCAAAACTACCACATCTTCATCACCATACGGCCCCAAGCACTTGCACGCCCGTCAGTTGACAGTGTTGGCAGCAAACGTACAGGATTTTGGATGACCCTGCGAGATTAAACCCACTTCAATTAAGGCAGTACCACGGATATACAACGTTAAAACGTTAAACCGATGTAGTGTTTGGTTCTTGCTGTGTGCTATCCCCATTGTGCCGAATTGTCTGTTATTTAGTATTCTTGAACCACACTCGAGTTTTCTGTTTCAAAGCGGAAACCCACGGGACCGATAAATCATTCCGAATTGGCTCCACTTCCACTCCACCTCGCGGCTTGAACGCAGGCTAAATTGGAAGTCGCTACACCCACACGTAACTCCACAAAGTGCCCAACACAAACCCAAACCAGCAGGCCCATATCTGACTTATGTAACACAATAAGAGACGGTTGACCATTGATTAACCCTTTAAAGACGAAGCGTATCTGCTTTATATAAGGACTCAGTGCGTACCGCGCTGTAAACACTCCACTTCGGTTGTAAAAACCAATCTCTTAATGTTTTATAAGGCAAAAGTTGCTGTTTGTTCTAAGATCCGTACAAAACACATAAACGCAATGTGGGCACCACGTAGAATTTTTTAATGTTAAACCTGATTGTACGTAAAGTTACCGCTAGGCTTTAAAAGGTTAAGTACGAATGTTACACATTCACAAAGCACGCAGTTACTCTCCACATAACAGATGCCGTTAATCTTTCAGACGGCCTCGACATGCACATACTTTCAATTACTAGTACAAAAGACTCCCAAGTGTCCCAGATACAGCGCTAATAGACGGCCTCCACATATAAATACATCCCCACCTACAAGAAACTGCGTGTCTGACAAACGCTGGCACTAATCGGCAGACGGGTTCGATGTGTACATACGTTCATCTACAGGAGCATTATTTCACCTGACAACTGTCGCCAGTCAAGTCACGTCGTCTCGCTTGACGTCCAAAACCTCGACCTGCAACAGCAGCATGTTGGGTATGACGAGTGTCCACCAGCCGAAGCAAAACAATAAACTTTCTATAAACATGGTGAATAAATGCCTAACTAATATTAAATGCAATGTACTGAACTAACAGGCGTGGACACCGAGTCACAACAAACGGGAACTGTGGCGAGGGCTGCGCTGTCCTCACGCCAATCAGTATGACTGAAGAGTGGATGCGACATGTAAGGCAAAAAATGTAAACGTCACACAGCGCCGCTACGTACATACTTTCACTTTCGAGGACTGTGACAGACTGCGTTTACCGCTATACGCAACCAACCAACATGTACGAACTTTAATATGAGCGACCGCCCGTTGGCTTTTCATTGCGTATGTAAACAGAAAAACGCAGGGATATGCATATTAACCCTCCACTGGTTAGTGCCGTACCGCCAGTTTTAATAACGAAAACTCTGCCTCCTGCCCACACAGTGTATCTATGCGCTGCGTACCATTCTCCAACAACCACAAGCATTTCTTTATGCAACGTTTACCGATGTGTCTTTCTAACGGGGGCGAAATGTGTTCAATATGGATTACGAATTGAGTGCACTCCTATATCACGCAGATTTGGGCTGACCAACCTTCAACATGGTGCGGGAACTTTGAAAAAATTGTGTATGCATGCGGGCAACATGAAATGCTGTACACAGAAAGAACAATGAATAAGTGTAATATAATTTTACGTACAATTTTAACTGTATTTTTCTACACATCATATGCAATACAACATATAGTAAAAAGAATAAGAAACGTTTATAACAAAATGGAATTCTCAACACAGGCTAGGGGTGTCACATTTTTACAAACTGAATTAGTAATATACGTGTCATGTGTCTCCATATATAAACTGTAAGTTTTAAAAACTGCTTCGGCGTTCTAGCTCGGCTTTGCCAGGGAGGTGGTTTAAAGGCTCCTTCTCATTACAAATGTATCCGCGGACAACATAAAGCTGTCTCACCAGCTACCTGTTCAGAGGGCCTGGTGTATGTTAATTTTAGTCTTCAAAGTGTTAATTAACGACACGGCTCCAGAAGGACAACGCAACTCAAAACAATTATCCTTCTGCGGACAGATTCCAACGTACGTTCGCGTCCGTGTTACTGTCATCTTGCCGCAGGTGGAGGTTTCTCGTTGAGCGTATGCATTTAAATTGGCCACTATATGTGCAATAACGGATGCAGATTTCGGGACAGTCGGCACAGTAACAAGATATCGGATTTCTGATTCCTGTAGCACTGGCTCCGGTAGGCAAGCCCTCTGGGGCACACCGAACACAATTCGATTCAGCCAGAACAATTCCAAGTCGTCCGTCTTTTGTTACCCCATAACTAGATTTCGCGCCAGAAATGTGGCACATGTGAAACCTGTATACTGCCCGAGCTGACAGATCTGTTACCGTGGTGCAAACAACTAGCAGAATTGTTTTGGCATGCTTCTCACTTCCACCTAGGAGGCAAAACACGTTCTGAAGCAAACCAGGGCGACTCACTCGACCACACGTTCACTCACAGCCCGGAGATCCCATACAGCATCACACTAGTACTACCCTCACACCACAACTTAGCACGGCCGCCATGTTGGTATCGCTGTCAACAACATGTACCCAGATCGTGATGTCTATAATTCCGAAGACGAACATGCATCTCGGACGTTCCGACGAAGGCACATTTTTGCTTAGCAAATTTGAAGACAAGTCCAAGAGCACAATCCGACTTATTTAATTCACAAAGACTTCACACGCGGAGGTAATTTATGCTTCTGAACGAACGCTTCTCTAAAGTGGTGAAATATTAAGAAGTCTCTCCTGCAAAGTGTCGGTAGGTCGCTACCCAACTCGTTTCACGCCTCGAGGCTCTCAAACACTCCCAGATGGAACTGCAGCATCGCCTGTTGCAGTTTCACTACAAACCCAGCTGCCAAGGGATTCAATGTTTGGTAACGAGTTTCTCATGCCACAGCTTCATCCCCTTAGGCTGTAAAGGTGAACAGGGGCTTAACCACTCCATAAAGAATCGATCTTGACAACTGGCGGCCGAATGTATGAACACAATTCGGCCACACGGGGATTTCACTCTCTCATGACCTAAACGTAATCAGCATTCCACTGCACGATACCGATTCTCCGAGTCCCGACTGTTCGAGTTTAGGTTTCGTCCAAGCCAATGCGCTTCGTTTCTATGTTGGATGCAGAATTCAGTTGCAGTGCGAGTCTATGTGTCTTTCGGGCTTTACTGTATATTGTTTTAGCCGTCTGCTTTGTTACCTATATTCTGTACATGCCGTTCTGATAATATATCAACTAAATTAAACATAACCGTCAGTTCACACCTCAAATTCATTGTTAGTACTCATTATTAAATCATTACATGTTTCAGCCGACTTCGCTATCTTCGGATACTACAATAAATAGGAAAAATACTTGGGAGGAAAATTGCAACATTAAGTTCTATAAAAAAAAAGTTCCGTTTTTTACATAAACAGTAAAAATTCGTAAGGATACATGTCATTTACTTAATTTACTTAATACTCCAGTATGCAAGAATATTGTCATGAAAGTTCCGCCGGCTTTTACCTAACTTCAGGTTGTTTTATGTTGGGTAATTTAATTAAGGTATATAATATTGCTTTTAGAACATTCTGTAATGTCCTGGTTTTAAGTGGTTCTTTCCTTGAGTGTAGACTCGAAGGTTCTCGTATCACAGAATATCTGTACAGTGAGTTTGTAGTTTACAGATTAAGAGTTTCTTTTAATGCCTTCTAAAACGTGTTATTGAAGGAAAAATAGAAGGAAGGATAGAAGTGACGGCAAAATGCCGAAGAAGACGTAAGCAGCTAATGGATGACCTTACGGAAAAGACAGGATACTGGAAATTGAAAGCGGAAGCACCAGATCGCATTCGGCGGAGAACTCGCTTTGAAGGAAGTTATGGACCTGTCGTTAGACAGATTAGGGAATGAATGAATGAATGAATGAATGAATGCCAGCTGCTACAAGAAGAGTGCTCAACAGAAGCGCTTCACAATCGGCGACGTGAAGAGTACTGCGGGCAGCGTACCTTGGAAGCCCGAATGACGGCCATGTAAATGACTGTTACGCCCATTTGATTGCTACAGCACACGTTAACATGTCTCCATAACAAACAAACATCAGCCGGTTAATGCTGTTTAAAGAAATAATCACAGTTTACACTGCGCATCGCACGGGTAAAATTAATAAAACCTCCTTAATTTACAACAGACGGCACACAACCCGTTGCAATCGCTATGCTCTAATGGGTCACGTGTTACCGACCTCCTCAAATCGTTCTGAAAGTCTGCACACATTTGAAATCATATGGCAATCTGGAACATCAGGAGTGCCGCTGATTACACTGCGGGGGGTCTCCCTGAGCTGCTGAGGCGAACCATCTGTGTGGGGGGTTAGTGTCCACCGGCCGGTCAGATCTGCTGGCCAGTGTGACACCACACGCAAACGATCAATAGAATCAGAAGTCAGGCAGGCAGTCCACCAGCTGCTGTACGTTCGAAACGCCGTAAATGTAGAAGTTGTGGGCCCGGTGACTAAAATATCTGGCGATCACGCGACACTGTAATCAAATAATGTGGGATTTTTGGTGGACAAAGTGGCATTCGGACAAGCTCTTTCCAGAATACTTCGGTTCTCCCCTGCAACAGTCCATCGCCGACGCCGGTGGCCAGGCGGTCTAATGCGTAGGTCTGCGGTCGCTTGACTGCGCGGATAGGGAGGTTCGAATCCCGCTGAGGGTATGAATGTTCGTCTCTTGCTTGCTGTGTGTTGTATAGGTAGTATTCTCTACGACGAGCTGATCACTCGTTCGGAGGAGTCCGACCGTGCGTGCTGTGTGCGTGCACGCGCGTGATTCATAAAACTAAAAATGGGCATCCTTGGTCCGATTTGGGCTGTTGTGCCACAGTAAAAACAATTATCATTCCATCAATGTTCCACTCTCAATCATCTATTAAAGACGCTAAGCAATCTTATCAATTGACAGCGCCCGTCAAATAATATACTTAAAAAAACAAAAAACCCGGTAAAGTTACAAGAATCTTAAAATGTTTATACAGAGTCCTTCATCTTGTCCATTTTCCCCCCTTGATAATTTTAAACCTAACAACATTATTACAAAATAAACTGACGGCATATTCAACTACACAGTTCTCTCCAGCCTCCCGCGCCGTTTTTGCACATACATCCAAATGTTTTCGTCATCATTCTTTTCTTATTCAAGTAGCTTTATTTCTTTTCGACGCCCTCAGTTTGTGCTAAGGCACGGCATTCAGCAGTTAGATTCGATTCACCTCACTGCAGGTAATAGCACAAGCTCCAACTTGGTATTACTGGCAGTAAGGAATTAAGAAGTTACGAAGGTGCGGTATATTACAGCCTCAGCTTCATGCTGAGTTTTACAAGAATCGCTGAATTAGATAAAATTCTGGGTGGGCGAGCAGACACTAGCAACAGGTCGCTGTGAGGTGGCAAGTGTAAAATATACCTTACACACACGTAGGCTACTGAGCTAATCATACGTACCAACTGACTTAACGTTTCAAAAGGCTGTTTTCCCCACAGCGTCTTTAAGGAGTTCGTATAATAGTGACAGAAGACCTTAATAATTAATTCCCCCAAAATCGTTAGCCTACCGGTCTTCGCAACGGCCACTCAGCGGGTGTGAGGGGGGAGCAGAATATCCATACATTACTTACACAAAATTCCTGCTTCACTATTCTACACTTGCTATCACCGTTTTCTCACAGGCTTATCAGCCTCCCCCAGAAACTGCTACGACAGTCAACAACACGGCCACAAAGGTACGTTTTTGCACCATTTATTCCAACTACTTACATAGCCTCTGCATGTGATACAGTGTCGTTAAACAAACAACTTTCTAGCCTACATTGCACACGGCTACACTGTACTACCTCTATATGAACATGTTTTTTAATCTAAGTACATTTCGTTTTACATCGAACATTTTATAATAACGGTGTATGGATCCACTGTAAATTTGAGACATCTCACTGGATTGTGCATTTAAATGTCATCAATTACCTTCTTCTGTACAGCCGAAACATGTAGCTGTTGGTAGTCTTTACAATATATATTTTGTGTTAACGGACATTTTGTTGGTTTTATTAAGCAACCAACGTTATTCAACACACTGGAGCCAAGCGATACCCTTCCTTTACAAATTTACGAAATACCTGCTGTTCATTTTAATATTTTCCATACGGTGTTGGTAATTCAGTGTCTGATATATGGACCAACTCCAACACCATGTACACCAGATTTATTTCAATTTAAGATTTGAAACTTAAAAATTTCACTAGGCGGAGTGCAACATGTTTCGATGGGCAGCCCACCATCATCAGGGACACAAGACATACCAGACAAAGGAAGCAAAACATTATGGCGGGCTGTCACAATTAAGTTCAAAATTACATCACTGTCGGCACATAAAAGCGTTACAACTGCGTTATTAACCTTTTAAACACTGAACCTTTTTAGTATTAACCTTTTAAAGCCTAGCGGTAACTTTACGTAGCACCGGGTTTAACATTAAAAAATTCTACGTGGTGCCCACATTGCGTTTATGTGTTTTGTACGGATCTCAGAACAAACAGCAACTTCTGCCTTATTAAACATTAAGAGACTGGTTTTTATAACCGAAGTGGAGAGTGTTTACAGCGCGGTACGCACTGAGTCCTTATATAAAACAGATATGCTTCGTCTTTAACCTTTTAAAGCCTAGCGGTAACTTTACGTAGCACCGGGTTTAACATTAAAAAATTCTACGTGGTGCCCACATTGCGTTTATGTGTTTTGTACGGGTCTCAGAACAAACAGCAACTTTTGCCTTATAAAACATTAAGAGACTGGTTTTTATAACCGAAGTGGAGAGTGTTTACAGCGCGGTACGCACTGAGTCCTTATATAAAACAGATACGCTTCGTCTTTAACCTTTTAAAGCCTAGCGGTAACTTTACGTACCACCAGGTTTAACATTAAAAAATTCTACGTGGTGCCCACATTGCGTTTATGTGTTTTGTACGGATCTCAGAACAAACAGCAACTTTTGCTTTATGAAACATTAAGAGACTGGTTTTTATAACCGGAGTGGAGAGTGTTTACAGCGCGGTATGCACTGAGTCCTTATATAAAAGAGATACGCTTCGTCTTTAAACGGTTAGTCCCATCTGTCAGACAGTGAAAGGAATTACGTCCATTGTGAACGTGTAACCTAGACGATCAACCATAAACCGTATTATATACACTGCAGTTATGTAACCGCCGCCTTTGAAAAATGTCATTAAATAAACTAACAAGTAAACACGCTGTACTGACACTTCGCGACGCTGCTGACATTGAAAACAAGTTTATGAACTGCTGTGCTCTCAGGCTAGGGGAAAGAGCTGCTTGTGTCAGTTTTGCGGACGCCTTAGGTCCCGGCAGCTGGCTGTGTATGCTTATAACACTGATGCCAACTTCCTGCTAATTAACCAAATCTTTGCCTGCATCTGAACATGCCAGCCTGGAACCAGTGTCTTCAGGTAATCGACACGAGACTTCTGCAGGAAATGCCTTCCTGTATTGCTAGACGTATGTTTATTTACACTGCAGGAGGGCTGAAGTGCGGAACTATATTTTAGTAGATGACATGCACGTGAAGGGAATATATAAGGGATGGGAAGAAGAGGAAGAAGACGTAAGCAGCTACTGGATGACGTTAAGGAAAGAAGAATGTGAATCCACGTGAAGGAAATATATAAGGGATGGGAACAAGAGGAATAAGACGTAAGCAGCTACTGAATGACGTTAAGGAAAGAAGAATGTGAATCCACGTGAAGTAAATATATAAGGGATGGGAAGAAGAGGAATAAGACGTAAGCAGCTACTGGGTGACGTTAAGGAAAGAAGAATATGCTAGAAGTTGATAGAGGAAGCACTAGATCGCGGTCTGTGGAGAACTCGCTTTCGAAGAGATTATGGGCCTGTCGTTGAGACTACGTGACATTATACTTATATCCACGCGTGATAAAAGTATCCTCACGGCGAAGGATACTCAGTATGCAGCATGTGAGAACGTGTTTCGTTCGTATCCATATCCTAGCCCTCAGCGGGAGGCAGGAGTTCTGTTAAATCCCTACAGTTGAAACTGTAAAGACGAATGTATTTAGCATTCGTTACCAGTCGAGGGCGCGGCATAACATGTCAGAAGACTTTAGCCTTTTAAAACCTAGCGGTAACTTTACGTACCACCAGGTTTAACATTAAAAAATTCTACGTGGTGCCCACATTGCGTTTATGTGTTTTGTACGGATCTCAGAACAAACAGCAACTTTTGCCTTATAAAACATTAAGAGATTGGTTTTTATAACCGAAGTGGAGAGTGTTTACAGCGCGGTAAAGTTTCAAATCTTAAACTGAAACCAATCTGGTGTACATGGTGTTGGGGTTGGTTCATATACGAGTATCAGATACCTGCAGTTAAGTCTGGCGGTTTGCGAACCATCTATATGACACTTTTGGAGCAACCAATCGATGTTGAAAATACTAAGAGTAAATACTGATATGCGGTTAGTAATTCATAAACATACCATTCGTGACCCTATTCGGACATTTTGTAGCTAATGACACTGAAATACCTACTATAATCGCGCTCATGGTTTCTATATCACGGGACAAATCATTGGGGAACTGCGGGGCACGCACGCGCGCGCGTGGACTATTATTTCAAATTTGGAGCAATACACACTCGGAAGCCGAACCCCTGCTATGACTTGCTGGCCTTTCCTTCAGATAACCGTTCCGTTCAGTAATACAGCTCATCATAAACCGCAAAGTCAATCACTGATTTGTGTGGCAGATTCATTCCGGTGCCTTCCGACAGGTCCAAAGCCTCTTCCAAAGCCACTTCTCCATCAAGCGCCATCTAGTGCTTCCCCAGTTCCAGTATCTTCTCTTTTCCCAAAGCTCAGCCAGTAGCTTCTTACTTCTTCTTCCTCGTCTTCCCGTCCCTTCTATCGTTCCTTTAACAACGTGTTTTTGACGGCACTTCCTACGCAAGATGTGGCCAAAGCAGTTCGCCTTCCTTCATTTTATTGTAAGCAGAACGTTCCTTTGCTCCTTGATACCAAGTAATTCTTCTTCCTTTTTCACACGGTTGGTCCAACTGATTTTCTACATCCTTCTTCATCACAATTCGGAACATCTGGAGCAACGGTTAGTAAATTAACAAGAAACACACCACACTTTTACGTGCTTAGACACTAAACCCTCCGCAGTTTGACCTGTGCCATCAATATTCTTAGCTTTTCTCTGACATTACAGGAGAACGCCGGGATAGAACATATAAATACCTGACTTTCGCCTCCTGCGTAATCCCTTTATCTTGCTCGGTGCTAAATACTGTCCCCAGCTGGATAAGCGTCACTAAATAGCTACATCGCATCTCTATACCCAGCGTAGGTAACGGGAAATAAATCGTCATTTTAAACTGTATCAAGAAAAATGCTGAAAATAGAGCTCTTCCTATGTATGTGAATTGAAATGTTATTTTGGTGAAGACGAAAGAACTACGGCAAAAGGGAGACAAAGCGGTCTGTTTATCGATTTGCTGTACGCTGCATCTCTTCGTGAAACAGAGTTTCAGTGCCAGTTCAACTACTCTAAGTCCCTTTCAAAACAATTCCTTTAAGTGCTGCATTCTACAGAGCAGTCTATCGTCAATTCACGCTTCATCCACTCTTCGGACGTCATTTAGAACGCTCCTGACCGCTGCGCGAAGTGAGATTTAAAGCAACGCTCGGAAATGACATGACAGATGGAAATAGCGACACATACGACGAAACCACCGACAGCAGCCCAAGCAGCGCGCGTAAACATGACAAACCACATCAATCTATCGCGGTGATTCAGGCGGTGAAGCAGCTACCTTGTATTCGAGGGCCGGTGGGTTGTATACCGGCCAGGTCTCCGAGTACCCAGAGGATCTGCGTGGCTTTATTCAGTATTCCTAAGTAAACGTCATTATAGTATCTTAAATTGGGCCATGCCATTTTCAATTCAATATTTACAATCACCCCATCACTGGACGCAATACAGTCTCTATTACTGACAGCGTCAGATAACTACAAAAATCAAAATGTGTCACGATTGTGTAGTGGGTACAGCGACTACGCTACGGTCCGGACAGTCCAGAGTTTGAACCCCGGGGTGGACGATGTTTCATGTTCTCCACACCCGTCCATACCGGCCCTGGGGCGCACCTAGCTTCCTCTACAATGGGTAAGGGGCTGCATCTCGGGGGTACAGCGGCCGCGGCGAGGCGTTGACCGCCCACCACAATCTAGCGCCAAGATTAAGAACGAGAAGAGCTGCATCTCCACTCCCCCTGTGCGGTTTCTCGGCATGAGAGGGAGACATTAATTTTACAAAAACCCAAACAATAAATAAGGTTTAAAGCGCGGATTTCGTGCACAAAAACAATTACTATTTTGCCTACTATTTACTTTTACTATTTCCTTTTAGTCTTGGTGAATATCCAGCCTCCAGGAACAGGAAGCCACGTTTACTAGTAGTTACCGACGTTTCGGAGACGCTTGCTACCCCCACTTTCAGCTTCGCCAAAGAAGAGTCGATTGCCCTGACGATGGCGGCAGCAAGATCGTCTAGAACATCGTTAAGTACGTACCAGGCGACACGGCGTCTTATCCCGAGAGACCTGCATTTTCAGTAACACTGCAGTGAGGATCTCAAGCCGCGCAGCTGAAGTCTCCATTACAAAAACAACCTGTCGGTTAATCCTCTTTAAAAAAAAATCACTCACAATAATTTTTCGAAACACCCAAAACAAAAAAACCGCAGTTCGTCAGCAAGATGCAGCATTTTTGTGTTACAACGGGTGGTATATACAGTTACCAATGTGGTCTGAACGGTTCAACACTACGTGACAGTACTTCTCAAACATTTTTACATCCGAACTTACAGTAAGTATTAATGGAATCGAAACACAGCCCGTTATTCTACAAGGACAGACAATTCCGACTCTTGGAGGACGGCGCCTTGGAGGTTTTGCTCCCGAAAAGTTTCGTACAATGAATGTTCCACTGCCTAGACGATTGGCTACACGAACAGTCACGGCCAACTTGCGACTGAATACCGTTCGTTCCAAGACGTGACGTCATCATCCCACGAAGTACAGTGCGGCTTAATTTAATGGGCACTGTAACTAACAATGGCAAGATATGAATGGGAACTTGACACTGTGCTGCCCCCACGCCCGGCAAAGTGCGCGTGCACATCAACTATTCCATATCACTGGCAGCGTCTCAATGATATTCCATACGCACCTTACAAATCAAGACCGCTGACACACACTCCCCGACTTAACGCAACAGTGGCGTTTCAGGAGGTACGACGCAAGTAAAATTCGCGCAAGTTGAACGCGTATGGTCAACTATACATGAACATGCAAACGAACCCCGCTGAAATCCAAACTCCAGCACACTGGAACCTGATCGGCCAAAACATGACCGCCACACAACTTAAGTTATCGCCCAGCAGTATTCTTCCGCCACCTTCATCTCATTGCGCTTTCATTCGCGCGTTTCATAATTACCATTTCGATTTTCTAACTTTTGAAAGAATCCCCTACGTCTGAATTGTGTAAGCCGGAACTGCGTTAAGCAGCAGTGTGTCTGTACAGGCAAACGGCGAGCGCGATGTTACTTTGTCTTCGGCACGCCTGACATTGAAATCCGACCGCCGAGGTGGAAGGCTGGCGCCTAACCGGCTAAGCCATGGCACGGCCCTGTAACACGTTACTTACACGCTACAAAACATACTTTCTCAATGGAACTTCTACTGTGTGCACTTCACACATCCAGCATACACGCATACTGCACTTCACTTCGGGTCAGCAGCGCTGTTAATGCCGCCACCACCCAAAAAATTCGCACGTCCGCCATGTTCTTATTACATAATGTTGGAAACCAAAAACTGTGATGTTAGAGTACACTCGAAAGACATGAAGGCCATATCAAATTTCGTAGAACATCCATCAAGTTATTCAAAAGCTGATATGCGAAACAAAAGACAAGATTTAATTTTTTTGTTTTCTACCTGATGATGGCCAATACAAACGGCCGGGACATGTTGCAGAGGATAAATAAATGCATAATGTTTAAAGTGTTGTGTTAGCCTCATAATAAAAACAGATGTAGACCAGATTTTGTGCTGGGATTACGCCGAAAATGCGGGCATACAAGTCTACAGATAAGCCAAGTGGGATTCGAACCTGCAATCTTAGTGTTGGCATCTTAACAAGGGTCAGGACTAATACAGCGCACTCTGAGAAAGCTACTGGTCCTGCCGTCAGTTCTCGAACCTGGCTTTACCTTTTCAACAGCGAGCCTTCCCGTCCCTGCTACTGTTCAGTGTAAACGGGTCTCTCTGTGAAACTTTTTGTGCCTACGCAGATGAGAGCTATTAATTAACATACACACAGTGGCAAATGTTAAATATGAATTCCTCTTCCACAAAACATGACAAATTTTGTAGTGCACATTTTTTTAAAGTGGTTCACTCCAAATTCGCCTCTCTATCTCCTCCCTCTTGTAGGCTAAATTCCATTCTCTCTACCAACGAGTTCTGATGTCTAGCTGCAGGCATTCATGAACGAAACAAGACAAAATAAATGAACTCCTCATCGCGCTGCAGGGCTTGTATCTATGCTCATGGCGTGTTCCCCATAACACTGGTTTTACTTTCTTCAGATTTTAAAAACTCGCTAGCATAAACAAGAAAAATAAAAAAAAAATGCTGACAAGCGAAAAACTGAACCATACTCAATCGAGAAAATCGTTCCTGGGACACTCAAGAAGTTTTTCATATTGTCACTGGAATTTCTTCTCCATTGACAGAATCCGACAGTTATGACCATGTTCACAAGCCCCGCTAACGTATCCTGCAGGGAGCCTGATGACTTAACAACAACGCCACAGCTTAGGTGATTTTTATGCTTATCATCATCCCGTTGGGTTGAATGCAATAATGAACGAATGGAACTGCATACAGCACGTTTTATGAATTTTACATTACTGGCCTGAAGACGACCAACTCAGGTTGGAACATGTCACCGCAACAAAGCACAGTCCCTTACTGCTGCTTAGGCCGTTAGTCACGGGGTCCCACAGCCCAATTTCGATCCCAGGGCAAGTCAAGCAACTGTCCCGGCTTGCTTATTAGCAAAACCACTTCCGAATCGCGGTGTCCAGGTAGCTCAGTTGCACGTATCGTTGAGCATCAAGGAATATTCGTCGGGATTCTGACTCACTTGCCACATTTAGCAAGACACAAATCCGTTTCTAATAAACACTTGATTACTACCACCTTTCTTGCCACATTTTGTGTGTAAAAAGTTCATCAAATACGGTACCTACGGAAAGCACACATGTTCCGGTCTTTAATATGTGCAATGTCCGTGCACTGTATTATACGAAATAACAACAACAACTAATGCAGCAAAAATATATCCTCCGTTTGAGAGGTGTTACGTACGCGACACCTCTCAAACGGAGGATGAATTCCAGGGCACATTCGCACTTAACTATATAAACGCAACCATAGTGTATCAATATTATTCTCCCTGAAGATGGCCCAGCAGGGCCGAAACATGTAGGAGATTTTTCAGAATAACATTATATATATTTTTGGTGCATTAGTTGGTGTTGTTATTTCGTATGTTCCAGTCTGTCTGTGTGGTAGCGACATGGCGTCTACTACCCAATCAATACAAAAACTATATCATTAAATAACTTAAATAAATTTAGTTTATATCAATATAATAATTACATAATGATTCCCATACAATAATTCTATTTTATTTACAGGTAAGTGTGGATTACCACACCCAGATGGTATTTACGGTGAAAAAAAGGGGCAATGAAGCTTGTTCCTCGCCGAAAACTTCGGTGCTGGCCGCGTCAGTATCATACCAGAAACGCTCCACTTATCAAGGCAGCTACCACTGACATTGCTACGTTCCCTTGAACTAACAACGTCGCTAAATGAACCACGTGTGGTTCATTTAAATCCGTCCCAATAAGCACCGTTAGCTGTTTCACACATACACACACTACTCAGCGACTGCAACGTTGAATAATGGCTTCACAGACCAATTAGACAATAATGAGAAACGAATGTAATTATGTACAATGAATGGAACTCGAGTGGGTCATTTACACTCACACAATAATTCCTACAGTTTCACTGGATAAAACACGCATAGTAGTCCAAGCGCAGTAAATTTCTTGAACAAGATCAGCAACTACGAGCTTCCTAAGAACTCGTTTCCACGTAACTGGTCGATACAGTTTCAGATTACGGGCTTAATGAACATGCAAGCAGACAGTTCTATAAAACAGCGCAATAATGATAATACGACAACACATGAAGATCTGTGTCTGGACTAGTTAGATTTGCACAGTCACATTTCTGAGACAGGCGTGTCGTGCCAGCACGTCAGCTTGCCGCTGTTCTGTTCTGTTCCTGAGATGCAGGATACAGCTGCCGCCAGACCAGGCTGTACTAGTGGGCACACAAAGTTACTGGGAAGCCGCACACCACATTAAAATTTGTAATGCTAATCCCTACCGAAGCCTTTACATGGTACTAGTGACAGATCATGTTACAGCTGGTCCAATACAATAAGCTATGTACAACCTGCAGAAGTCCTCTGTCGGTGGTCAGGAAATTATCAATGCACTCCCCAAGCAGTACAGTTAATACGCCAGCTACCAACTTCACAACCTGTGGTCCGTACTATCTGCTTTAATGCTACTCTTCCGCGTCTACTCGGTGTTCGCAATGAGCTTTTTCTAAAAACTTTCCTCAGCCAATTTTTTCAGCATGTATTCTTTCCCCATCCGACAGCACCCCACTGATCTCTTCCCTCAGCACGGCAGCAGACTGCACATTTACCGCATACGAAGCCTGCATCCGCCGGGAACCCGAAGTCAGTTATTCCCCATTAAGTTCAACTTAAATTATTTCATACACAAGTCGAAGTGCCGGGCTCCAGCTTCTAAGCAGGCCTCGCAACTTCTGAAAATATTTCTCGACAAACGAGGGCTCTTGTCTTGAAACATTAACAGGTTTTATTCGCGAATTACCCTGCCATTCTTCCAAACAAAGTGATGCTTGACATTTTCTCTTATTCTATGAATTCTCACAATAATGGTGTCGGGGTCAATTTACCATAATCGCCAGAATTTTTTTCAGAAGAAACATTGGTCTCGTAAGGCATGAAGATAATCATTCCTACCTCAACCAGCACCGAGGTTAAGAATGTGTGGAGTTATACCTCCACAATCATGCTTTCACGGCTTTGTGTTCAATGAAGCGCACGACTTTCATGTGTTTCATGCCACTGTAACAACCAGGCAGTGAACGACGTTGAGTAGCTAACACTCCAATGTGAAATGCTTCACTTACTTCCAATCAAGGCGCTGCTTTCTAACAAAGCCCGTGCGTCAGTAAGGTTAATCTCGCTATTGCTGAGAAGCTGCGTGGAAGAGGCTATGTACCTGTCGCAAGACAGGCTACGTAATGGATCACCGTGTCCGGCTGGCACTGGCCATTAACTGCGAGCAGGGAACAACTCTGCACAGATAGTGACAGTGAGGAAGTGGTGAAATGAGGACAGAAGGATGTGAAAAGAGTGTGAATAAAAATGTGATCAGACTAGAGCAGAAATATCAAAAGTACGAGTACGTCATGAGACGACGCACAGAGGACGACGAACTAAGGAATGAAACGTATATGAACCCGTCAGAAGACAATGATGAAAGAAACGAAAAGAAACAAGAAAAATTTAGGAAGTCTGGCAAAAAACTAATAGGGATTGCAGTATACGGAAGATGAAAACAGGGGAAAGAAGAGACGCAGATAAACAGGAACTGGACTTTGTTGGGAGGGGTGGGAGTGCCTATCAACAGGGAAAAAGCTGTAGGACGGGGGGAGACGAAACCAAGACTCATAAATCTGCCGACTGCATCGGGATGGTGAGGGGCAAGCTACGCTGCACATGGCACACAGCAAGGTTAAGGCCATCCATGATTTCGCAAAATGTTGTACACATTCGTTTAATACAGAGTTATTAGTATACAGACACACAGTTCTACAGCCTGACGTCTCAGTATGCACAGGTTCCCAGTTCTGGAGCCTGCAGTCTCAGGCTGTACAGACATCCAGTTCTACAGCCCGCAGTCTCAGAATGCACAGGCTCTTGTTTCTTTGGTCTCGCGAGTTTTCAATGTACGTAACCACGTCCTAGGGCCAGGCTTGATACGCATCTGAGGTAAAAACTGGCTGGGCTACAGGCACTGTACTCCCTTCATGCGCCCAAGCATCAAGGTGTTAAATCGTCCTCCCAAAACTGAGGTAAACCCCGCACCCAATGATGACCTTTCTGGTCCACTATTGAAATACTGGGGTGCTGCGATGAACCAGGCCTATAAATGCGTTCTCCACCAACACTTCTACCGTGAAACTGTTCATGTGTGTAAAACTGCATACACCCTGGGGCTATTTCCACCAGTTTATGCCGGACCCATTTTAACCCACTTCAATTTCTCAGAAACATGCTGCAGTAAGTGTGGTGGAGAGGGGACGCAGGGAAGGAAGGATAGGGTAAATTCCCTAGGGGGAAAAAGGGGACAAATATGGAAACCACAGCTGTACTCGTACACACGCAGTCCCGGAGACATGAACTTGTACACGTATCACGTACAGCTCGTACGTGGCGCACTGAAACTTGTAAGCACTTCCCTCAATTCCCTTGCGTGCACCGACGGGTCCAACTAGAAAGCTCGCGCACCATAATGACTGTGTTTTAGAAACCTGCACCACACGTACAAACACGCTGTAGGTTCAACTGTCCTCTCAGACGACGAGCTGGTTTTGGATCTCCTCTTCACCGATGCTAACATAAGAAATGTCCGACTCAACCACTGGTGTTGCATGTGACTCATGCACCAGGTCCGCTGACAGCCGTATCCGATACCACATTGAACAAACTCGCAGAAATGGGGCTCAGGTCCTACTCGGCTTCACATAACCAAATCAGTCGGAAAGCAATGTTAACCCAAAAACCAATCAATCCACTGCAGTCAAAGCAGTCTTACAAAGACGATAACAGGAATTACCCTGGCGTGTACATGGAACTTTGATACTTTTTGTATTTGGAACACAGTTGTCCCGTGACACCATACAAAGCCGACGTGTTAACAGGGCGTCTCAATGGCAGGCCACGCTGTTCTGTGCGCGGCTGTGAAGTGGTTTTACCCCCCCCCCCCCCAAAAAAAAAACAAATTACATGGCACACTGCTGTGTGCCATCACCAAAATCCTCAGTAAATATTTAAACTTCTCTTTGGTGTGAGGGTTATAACACAGTGACAAGCCAGTTTCTAGCTTAGTGAGTGCATGTAACTGGTTCTAGGTCTCATCGTAGTTTCCGCCCGAAACCCTTAACAGCTGGTAAGCGTAAATACACAATAAAAAGCAAAACATGTCACCTTTAACTGAAAAAGAACGCTGCGGTATCACTTTGCATGGGTATGTGACGTATCTAGACACGTAGACATTATGGACTCGGTTTCCCAATTGATATATTAGAGACACGTACTAAGAGTGCGCGTGACAAAACTGAACTACGATGAGAATCTGATGCTGAGGGGAAGAAACGGGCGAATGTTGACATGTCAGTACATAATGGCAGGTAAACATGAAAATTCTGTTAACCGGTTCTGATGTGGACACAAGCGAGTTACAGTAATAGGGTTACTGGAAAAACACGCGCGATTTCCCGAACTGCTGCCGTCTGAAGAGAAGCCGTGGTCAGACGGTGTACAAAATCTGGAACTGAGTTCCAGCAGCCTCTGTCTCGTGTGATTTCGGCTTTAGTACGAAAAAAGAATGGGGGGATGATACCTACATATACATCGTGGTAATATGAATGAGAGAGAGAAATGGTGTGTAGTATTGGTAAGGATGGAGATTTTGAAATGAAGAGATATAAAAAAGTCAGATGCCCCTTATTGAAAGAAAAAGAGACTGGAGTACATACCCTTGAAATGCAAACGCAAAGATGAAGGCAAATTTTTTGAATAGGAAATGGTTACACATAAATGAAAAAATAATACAAGCAACACGCAGGTGGAGGCAATTTCTTTGGACAATAAATGGATACACATACACGAAGGCGTAGCACACAAGAACGTAACGAGCTAAGATCCGAACCGAGAACCACCCCAAAACGAAGCAAAAACATTACGCTTCAACCAAACTACTCTCGCTCTCTCCGTGTGCGTGCGTGCGTGTGTGTGTGTGTATATATATAGGTGTGTGCATGTGTATTTATGAATGTGCGCGCGCGCGCACGTGCTTATGGGTACCTGCAATCGAAAGCTATTCGAACGTTGACTGGCGAGGTCTTCATGCCAGCCTTTTCCAATTAACCCTTCGATGCCGACTTCGGTGCACTGTACAGACCTTCAATTCCTCACATGCCATCGGCCTCGGTGCACCGTATGGTCGTGAATGCACCTGAAGGTACTATAAATTTAAAACCTCTCCGTCGAGGCCAGTAATTGGAATCTAAACCCCAGCGTCACTGAAGACACGTGTTCAGACACCGAGCTCGTAACGATCGCCCAGCAGTTCGGTCAGGTTCGTGTGTATGAATTGCATGTCATACGGTTTATGTCAGTGTCAAATAACGCCTGGTTCAGGGGGGTCCGTAAGTAAGCGGTCGTTGCCGATTTCACGGTACCATCTTGGCATCCACAAGGTAAGGACTCTGGTGGCCAGCAGAACAGGTCATCTTATGTTACCACGGACCTGCTACTACTGTATGAACCAGCACTTGCATATGGATTCCCGGCAGTGGTAAGTTACTTGTGGAGCAGCTTGTACCCAGGTTCAATCCCCATAACTCACTCACGTCCAAGCTCCTTCCTAACCCTGCCGCACGGGCTTACAGGAACGGAGCCAACCTCCGATCCCTTCTCGCAAGTTTCAGAGAAGAACTCCCGAGTACAATTAGCAGCAGACGCCTGGCTTAACTAGACAAGGAAGGGTCCCAATTCCACATGCAGCGGGTTACAGCTCAGGCATGCCTGTTCATTGGCCGGCTGGGTGACCCCACGATTTTAAACAAAACACCTTACGCGGTTAATTACGCCGTTCAGTCTGGCACACGACCTAGGCGACCGAAGAACTGAGGTTCTTTTCCTGGCAGTTCTCTCTTCTCCACAGTACCCAGAAGCATTCTGGAGGCCACCCAACCTCTTGTTCTAGCGGCACGGGAGGATGTTTCACTTAGGGTAAAGCGGTCGGGGCATAGCTGACCACTCATTTCCATCTAGTGGCGAGCTTAAAAAGGTGTACAGCTGTAACTCCATAGACCCATGAGTACAATTTTCCATGGCGCGGTGTCAAACAGACACAGGATAACTTTATATTACTCACACCGTGCACGGTTATTAATCAAATACAATATTCGTCCAACTAATGCACTGTTATTATTCTCAATAAACGTCTTTACATTACAATAGTTATATCCCGATCTGACATGTTTCGATCCCGATTGGGGTCATCATCAGATATCCCCTCAAGAGTAAAAGTTACACAATCAGAAATAACAATACTTGTTCATGTTACAACGTATAAAATATATAAAAGCTAGTCAGCTAACACGTAATGTAAATACATTCACGATAATAATGGTACATTAGTTGGACGAATATTGTATTTGATCACAGAATAACTTTATCTTGATCTAATTTCTAAGATCCAACACTTCTTTAAAAAATGAATTTTCGTCAGTACGGTAAGTTCAAAAGCGAAGACTGACCGCCGAGCTTATTCGCAGGCGGGCCCAAGCATCGCGCACCCGTAGATTTACAAACAGAGCCCATGGAACTGTATACAGAGGCAGTCTTCATATATGTTTCTTCCAGATTTTCATCAAATTAGTCGACAAACACAACCATCGGGTTGGCAAAGCCATAAAGAGAACATTTGTGCCCAAGAAAGACAAACAAAGCGATTTGGTACGGCTTTCTCAACTGCATAGGTTAAATGGCTTCTAGCGAGAGGATAATTATGAATGACAAAATACGAAGGAGGCGCTGTGATGTATCGTACCACCAACCCCTGACGGTGGAAGCACAGTCAGTGTCCGAAGCACTGGACACCAACGTTACCGTCACTCGGGTTACAGAAATGTCTCACAGCGACATGATTTTTCTTCCATCCCACAAGTGCTTTTACAATCCGTATGCCCCAGCTTAGACAAATGCAGAGTATTACTACGGCGGCAAAATAAAGGATCATACTATTGGAGCGACATTTTGCAGGTATGAGTGAAATAAAATCGCAAAACATAAAGCAGCGAGACTACTTGTGAGATCTACGGATACGCGGGACAATAATCAAACAGCTGTCCAGAAGAAACAAGACTACGCGACTGCAGAGTGGATTAAGTCGGCTCAAAACTGGCCCTCTGTGATGAACTTGTTCTCCACAAACGGGCGACAATTCAGAGAGACGTTAAGTGTCTATCAGCATCGAAATCGGCAGTGTTACGTTATCAACACGACGAATTCACATACGTCCAGACGTGCGTCGGCATGAACCGCCCCTGAGAGCTGCCACGTTCATCCAGTCTGTCCGCATCCAGCCACGTAATGTATATAAGAAGCCGCCCCTGCAGAGCTGCCAAGTTCATCCAGTCTGCCCACCTCCAGCAACCGAAATGTATATACAAAGCCGCCCTGTTTTCAGATACAAAATCCACGATCCCGCCCTCAATACGATTCTCCCTAGCCCTACGCTAGGGGCGGATCACTGCTCATATGCAACCCTCTCCATACCCTCAAAATGACACAAGCAGAAAAACACTCACACAAAACCCCTATCGCAGGGGTTGTAAACATGTTTTCGTAGAGCCGTAATGATCCCATTTTAAACCTGACTGTCCGATCTTCCCCCGGGCCAGCCATGCATCAAAACAGCTCACTTCGAAAACACAACTCTGGATTTTCTGTGAGTTCCTCGACCTCTGACAATCGTAAATTTTAGTTGACCCCTGTTAAAAACCTGACAACAGAAATCAAAACGGACCACAATTACTTGAAAATCTTTCTTTAAAAAAAAAACTTTTATTTCCTCTTCTGGAGAGAAAGAAAAGGCGGCATTAATTGATGTTCAGAGTTGGTCGTTCGTTTCACCACCATGTAACGGATTAGTTCCGAAAGTTTCTCAATAAGAAGAGGAATTCCGGAAATGTTTTCATTACCCCACACATTCCAGACGTCCGCGCAAGTTTACAGGTTAATAAAACTGCGAGCCAATCTGAAATTTCCAAGTCCTCCTAGACCTTCAGTTCTGGCGGACTGCATCCTGACCCGCGATCGCGCCGGAACACCGCGCGGGTTTCTTAATTCAACTTTATACTTTAAGAACCTGTCAGACTCCCCAGGTGTGAAGAATTTTAATTAAAAATTATAATTCTTAATGAGTTACAAAATGGATTTGCAGCAATCCCTTTTAAAGAGGACAGACAGGTGAAGGCAAGGCAAAGTTGCCTCTGTGCTTAATTAAGCATACATCATGTGTGCGTGCTGGGCAACCAATCGATCAACCAAACAAACAAAACGCTAAAGGCGCAGGCTTATGCGTCCCTTGGCCCATTTAACCCAACCTGCTTACGGAAGGCATCGCTGAACTGTGATGCGGAACCCTATAACGGCGACTGTCCATCACGCTAACGGTACTCGGTTTTGGATGAGGACCAGCTAATGGCAATATGTCCTTTAAGGTTGCGGGGGCGGGGAGGGCCTGTTTAAATGGATGTCGAGTTTGAATCCAGAGCAGCATGGTCGCTTAAGCTAAAAGCCTCCGTAAATGGGGGACTGCAGAGTGTACGCCGCCTTTTGTACCCTGGCATTTGCCTTACAGCTGAGGAAAAGCACGGTGCGTACAAGCAAAACTGTCTCCCCGTATTATTAACCGACTCGCTTCGACAAACGTACCACATCCTTACACTCTCATGCCAAGAGAGGGGCTACCAGAAGCGGGGGAGGAAACGTATGTGTTAACCTCGGCACCATAAGGAGGCACATCACAACGCTCCGGCCGCTTTAACGGTAGATTTCGACTGATGACGGAACAGATCCTTAGAGAAGTAAGATACGAAAGCACGGACTGGCTTCAGTTTCCTCTGGATACGGTCTGATGAACACGCTCACGAACCTGTATATTATACAAACGCGGATGATTTCCTCATCAGCTGACAACAACCAGCTTCTCAAGGACACTGTCCATGGATTGAAACAGACTGTCAGGATACCGTTAATACGACGACGAAAGTGAACGGTACCCAGATGTGACTGTATCTGAGAGATTAGTTTCTACCGTCATGATAACATTATTTAGATCGAAGCACAGATATGGTGGGGCAGTTCGTTGGTAGGCTTCGGAAAGAAAGAAGTGAAGCAAAAAAAGACATAGAAAACCGAGTCTTCGGCAATATTCGAACCCGCAACCGTATTTTCACATCCAGATGGAACAATTTTTCCGCAAGATTTCAGGTTTACATCGTGGTGTAAACGAGTTAATCCCTGTTCTCGGGTGTCTAAGCAGCGTGTGTTGGCAGTTTATGCAGCCTTACAGACACTTCTGTTTGACATGTTGCAAATAACAATTCAGAAAGAGAACTGTCGATACCGCAAACTCATCTGCTTATGAAAATGAGATTTCACATACCCTACTCCTCCTCTATAATACCCATAACATGTTAAACCCGGTGTTACAGCCGCCCCTCCGCGATATTACGCACTGCATTATACAGAGGGTGAAGTAAACCGGCAACAAAACATGTTTTCATACGTCACAATGATCCCTTTTAAATGAGGTCTCATCTCCATTGTAGGGTGGAAAATCAATGGGGTTCGGTGACAACTCTGAACACCGGGCCCATAATGCAACAGCCGCTGCAGTGTGTCACAACACATGGAGACACATTCAGGAGGGAAGCATGCATATCCCACCCGGCATCCTCACCAGGTTTAGTCGTACGCGGGTGCTTTATATTAAAATGAAACACAAGGAAATAGGATTTGATTGTGTGGATTGAATTCTAATGCCTCACAATAGGTGTCCGTAGTGAGCTCTTGTGAACACGGTAATGAACTTGCGATTCCAAGATAAAGGCGGAATTTCTAGTCCCGTTCAACTTTCTCAAGAAGTAAGGCAGCGGGGTACGTATCTCTTCCATGTGTGACGCTGCAACTTCGCATCCTTCAACAGGCTTGACGTTCATCTACTGCAGATACAAACTTAGTTACAAAGCCAATTAACATACGCGGTACAAAATGCCACACTGCGCAAACATAAACCGTGAACTCCACAAAACTTAATACAGTGCGCAATACGAGCCTCGTACGGATAAATTATTTATACTGGCACTTCGTCAAATAAACACCACATTCATCTGACAGACTTCTGTGTTTCCTCAACTTACACATCAAATGGTTTCGCGTGACGAAGCTGATGTGCGCACATCACAAGCCGGGATGGCAGCAGGAAATGTACCAAAGCCGGGGCGTGCTCTGTCCAACAGCCGCCCAACCCTACTGTTCACCGTCTGGAAGCAGTTAAGAAGCTGAAGTCGCTCAGTTGGTCAAGAAACCCCACGCACTTTATACAAGGCGTACTTTCCTGTAGCACGCCGTTTTCAAACGCCCTAAATATAAATAGGGATAAAATAGCTTTCAGGGCTGTGGAGTCGGTACACAAAAGCTCCGACTCCGACTCCTCGATTTTTAAAACTTCCGACTCCGGCCCCTCGATTTTTAAAACTCCGACTCCTTCACAAAAGCTCAACATGTATTAATAACGGTAAACCTATAAGACATTTCATCGCCACCACGTGAATCATCAGGCTACTTTTTTGACTTATAATCTATATTTAAGTATAAGTCTAATTGTTATTGTAGCTATCAGGGCTCTGAAGTTGGAGTATCTAGTTAAGATTTTAGACTGAGGTCGGAGTCGGAGTCGGTACATTTTTACCGACTCCGACTCCACCTACAAACAATTCCTTCCGACTCCGACCCTGACTCCACGGCCCTGATAGCTCTACTTCTTCCCCTCGGCGTGGTCAATCCGACGTCCAGGCAGCATAACCAACCGGGAAAGATACGCGGTACCCACTTTATACGAGGCTGCGTGAGTCTCAGGCCGACTTGGACAGGTGCAGAAAGCCTCGCCCCCACCCAAATTCAAACCCCGAACCGTCCAGCCCATTGCCAGTCCCTATACCGACTACACCACACCGGCCCCCCGAATGTCAAGACCGTATTACTTAGAATTCAAGACGCCTCTTTTTCTTTTCACATTTTTCAGAACTGAAAATTAGGATGCTTCTTAAATTCGAGGTTCGAGGTATTATTTTTCGCTTTTCGAAAGTCTCTATAACATCACATTCCTCGCAGAATAAGCGGCCTCGCTAAAAGACCAATAAATTTGTTCGGGCAGTCAAATGTATCTGCTTGCAATTTTTTCCCCTAAAAATTCCTGTTTAATAGTTGGGTGCGCCTTAAATTAGGGGACGTCTTCAATTCGAAGTACTACGGTACATATTCGGCCCTCACAGCAGCACACCAATTTTCATGTCCATATAAAACAGATGGAATGCAATTTAGCGCGTTTTAATCAGGAGCCGATACAGGGGGAGGGACATTTCGTTCGACAAAACTTCATGGAGACCGCCAATACAAATGTACAGAAATCCCTTCACCAATCACGTTCTGAAGGCGAAACATGTGGGCGAACTCCACCTCCCTACTATGCTTTTACTTTGTCTTGCACTGTGCAGAGAATGTGTACAGCTGTGCAGGGAATGTGTACAGCTGTGCAGGGAATGTGTACAGCTGTGCAGGGAATGTGTACAGCTGTGCAGAGAATGTGTACAGCTGTGCAGGGAATGTGTACAGCTGTGCAGAGAATGTGTACAGCTGTGCCGCACCGCCACTGCTCTTAGCCATTCATCTGCAGCAACAATACCGCGTTGAGCCAGCAAAACGGCGCAACAATCACATATGTCAGCAACTCAGTTTAGCTTCAACATCGCATCCACCAACAGCACACTGGTACGTCTGGTTACGGCCGGTGCTGATTCAGTGCTAGCAAACATCGCTAATGTTATGGTACATGTGCACGTACAAAGTTCGGAAAATTCCGCACACCGAAGCACTTTCGAAGTGTTCGCTAGTGTTATCGTCCCTATATTTTAATCCGTGAATAATTTAATAAAAACGCTGAAAATGACAGTATTTTAAAAGAGACTTTGCACGTTGTACACGACACACACACACAAATTACGTTTACACACACACACACACAAATTACGTTTACACACACAATACGTTCTCACCGTGCCCTAGCAGCAGCTTTAGAATCGATCACGATCCGCTGTAATGCTGCTGTTGGTGAATGTAATTGTATTTACCACTAACGGGGAATAATGGCAGAGGGACGCTACAGTCGTGTCTTAGAGAGACCTCCATACTAAAATAATGTGAACACTCCTCGACACTGTGTAAAGACTAATACCTGTTTTCATGTATTCATGCGACATGATTACCTTACAAAACGTTATGTTCAAATCGCTAACTGCTTCTCCGCCTCCGTGACTCTGCCGCATTCTTGTTCCTATTTCGCAAACGGCAAGGTATTACCATAAACGTAAGTAGATCATCATATAAAAGCCTTCTTATTTTTCGTTCGATTTTAACTAAACGTGGAATTTGGCGGCCAACTTCTGTAAAAAAAAAAAATAATCCTCCTCAATGTAAAATTTCACGAAATCCCGTCTATTGCAAGCCGAGATGATACATGCTAACGGACGAACATGACAAAGCTAACAGTCGACTGTCGCAGTATTTTGTGAACACACCTCTAACAAGCGAAATGTAAGCTCCGTCCGTCTTCCGGGCACTCAAAAACGCAATGCCTTTATTGTTACCACCACCACCACCAGTAGGGGCCACTCAGCCCCTAACCAATGGTTAGCGGGGATTCTTTATCGGGTCTAAAACGGCCGGGGGGTGGAACTGACTGCTGACTTCCAGCTACGGTCGAGGTTAAGAATGAGTACAGCTATACTATACCCCTCCTCCGCCTACATGCTTTCGTGGTGTGGACAGAGAAAACTTTAGTCCTTGTCGCCGCCACCGCCGCCTGTGGCGGCGGTGAAGAGCTCAGAATATGGACGGTCATGGAACTGCAGGTTCCATGACAGCAGGTTCCATGACAGCGGGCAACTTCTTGCCCAGCTAAGCACCTGCCTGTTTCCCAAGAACTGTGGTTTTCCAGTACATCAACAAACGTGTCTACTTCAGTTTGTAACATCTGAATGTGCAACTGCGTTCAATGAGAATTCAGTAACACACACAATCTGAGTAACTAATTCGCTGGTAGGTGAAACAAGACTAAAGCAATACAGCGAAATGAGGACACAAGTAAGGACTAGCACAGGACATCGAGACGGGGGTGTAGACAGAAGGGGCCGAACTGACGACGGATAAATTAATGAACGTAAGCGGGCAGACGAACCGCGTACAGTCTGTCCACAACACTACCATCCGACCCGATTAACTGTATGTTCCGGATAACACAACTTCAAGAAATCACTTTTGCTCTATTTTACTCACTACGACACGTTTCGGCCTATCTTCTGGACACCATCAAGTAGCTGATTATAAATGCATAAAAGGAACTGCAGGGCAGAGGCCTCTCCTTCACACCTAACGTGTACAACATCCATTAATAACATACTATTCCCGATAACGTAATAATAATAAAATCATTAAAATTAGCTAAAACACAAATATTTAACATCTTTGATAAATATTTTGGCGTATGCGCCCTGTTTATCGAAGAAAAGACTCTCCTCACTGATATATATAGGTGTACGTGTATGGTGGATAGGAATGGAATGGCTGGCTTATAAACACAACTCCGATTGTAGTATAAAGCTGTGCACACACTAGAAGGAAGACCAAATATGGTATCGAATGAACTACACAGTAAATACGTGATTAGGTATCAGCTGGTGAGTGAGATTTCTAGATCCATGAAATATAACTCAGCCCTGAATTGAGTACATATATAAAAACACTAATCGCCAACAATACACCTAGAGAGGTTTATCGTCAATCGTAACACACTCCTACATGTTTCGACCCTCCTGGGTCATCTTCAGGGAGAACGTTTTTTGTTATCGTTACACTAAGGTTGCATTTTATACTTGAGTGAGAATGTGCCGTTGACTGTGTACTGCGTTGTTTTCGGAGGCGTGAACTCTCTGCGGTCCCGGCCCGGCCGGGACCGCACATTCTCGCTCAACTATATAACGCAACCTTAGTGTAACGATAACAAAAAAGTTCTCCCTGAAGATAACCCAGCAGGGTCGAAACATGTAGGAGTGTGTTACGATTGATGATAAACCTCCTTTTCTGCCTTTGTTGGTGATTAGTGTTTTTGTATGATATAGTGCACGGACACGGAACACATTAAATGAGCACATATATGTTTCAGTTTTCTTTCCAAACCGCCTGTAACACTGTTTACAGGTTGCTGACCTTATAGCTGTACGCTAGGAATCTGCCTTCGCATTTACGTAATCATCGGAGTATAAGATACAAGCAATTGCTACTGTAAACACAATATCATAAAAGAAATGGATTTCATTATGTAGTCAGTAAATCTCTAGTAAGTGTTACATAAAGATCTAGAACAAACTGCCAAATTATCTTTCATTTTTAAGACAATCTACCCTCATCTTCATTCGATCATAAAATTTATTACAAGCTGCATGGTAATATATAAACATACAAGCTTCTTATAATATCAAATTCTTCCCACTACTACTAAACAAAACGTAAAAACTTACGTGTATACGGTGCAAGTTGTGTCACGTCAGGTGTCTTATCCACTGCTGACCGAGTGGTGGTATTCGTGAGGGGAGACAACGGAACATGGTTACGCTATCTAGGTTATTTATATTGAACTAGTGTCAAAAATTTTGTTATAAGTCACTGTGGATCTGTCGTTTATTTTATTCTTTATGAAGGTTTCTTTGTAAACACAAAACTTTTCCAAGGCGTTCATAAAACTACCGCTGCTGACAATATGCATCGTCTATACGTCCGACAGAGTGATGGTTTTCTTGCCGGTGCTGAGAGAATTTTGAGTCTTAGTTTTTATATGACAAAAATGCTCTTTAAACCTTGTTCTAAAAGATCCTCCTTTTTGTCCCTTTCTGAAGCTTAACAGTATAACGCCTTCAGAATATTTCTGCGACACAAAAAGCATACTACCACAGCCGCAAAACCTCAACTCTCATAAATCCCAGAAATATCAGTCTATATTGTTCCAACGTACGCCACAGTACGCTGCCACTACACCGGCCAGTACATCTGTACTCACCCACAACAGTCACGCTACAGTGCCCCATCACGGTACGTAACGTTTTGATATGGTAAACAAGCAGTCGTCAGCAGCCAACAAGCAGCACTTCCAGTTTGCTGATTGGACAGGAGTAACAAAAAGCTAATTACGTACAGAAAGCTTACAAAATTCTCTTCGAAATGCTAAGAGCAAGGCATAGATCGGCAGCCAAAAGCAGAGAGAAACCTAAAGGATGAGAATATGGATTTGTGTGCGTTGTTAACGCATGTTCGTGTTTCAGACAGGACTTCCCGCTCCACAGTCAGTTACTGTTACTGCAGTACAACCCTGATGTGGAATGAAGTCCGTAGGAAGCCGACTGCAGTTAAAATTCCCTCCATTTCGTGCTAGCATCGCATTCGTTACAACTGTCCGTAATTACGTAATGTTGTTCTGTTAATTACAGGTAAGCTTCTCATCTGCATAACAATGCACGTCTATTCATTACGTCTCACATCAACAGCACGAACGTGACCTTGCAGGAAACGTATTTTTCATGACAACAGAGAAGGCGTACTTCACATCTCTGTGCGTGTGTAAATATATTTCCCCTACTGTGTTTGAAACAAAAAAGAGCAGTGACCGCCCGCATTTAATAACAGCGGGAAAATGAACCACAGTTTGCAATTTTCACTTTTTCACCGTGCATGTCACACATGACAGCAATATTCACCAACAAATGCACCAGTATATAATTTTTATCATTACTCAATACACACTATCCCGACACGTTTCGATGCTTCATTGCATCATCTTCAGGGACATATTGTCACTTACATCACAAGACACTCGTCACTTACACAGTAAAATAACTAAAACAGTGTCATATTGAAGGTTTGATAAAATCCTAATAGTAACACATTCGGTAAGTTGATATTAAAACATAAAAGTTTTAAAATCCAATTATTTATCACATACACAGTTGAATAATTATGCTATAGTTGTGCAATCGTCTATTCATGGAGTAATACGGGCCCAAAAACAATCGGAAGATGGCGTTGCGTGTCTGCTGTAGTCGTCTGTTTTGTGTGCTTGTTGTGTGTCCTTGGTCGGATGTTGTCTTTGTGCTGTGTGATACCGAGTCACTGATTACTGGGGAAGACAGAGTTCTGGTACAGACTGCGTGTTCAAAACGGTTACAAGATAAAGACGTTAAATCAACGCATATTAACAACACGGTCTACTGCACCTACAGAACTGTGAAAGACTCTCAACACTCAACCGAAATAAATTGTGGGAGACAACGTTTAAGTAAACCTCTAAAAGTACACGGCGTATACACAACAGGACCGTTTGGCACACGGAGTTACGATGATGTCAGGTGACACAGACGCCCTCCACTGTCACGTCATACCGCCGCCCGTACGTCCTTGCCCAAGAAATTATATCACGCACGCGGAATAAATACTTGCATACACACAACTATTAAATAAAGTACACCAAGTCTGTCCCTGCCCACACCATGGAGGCATATAGGGGAAGCAGAAATACAAATCCACGCATTCTTAACCTGGCACTAGTTGGAGGTGAGTGGTCAACTTCATGCCGCGGCCGCTTTACCCCCCCCCCCCCCCAGAAAAAGAACGCAGGTACTTACTGAAGGAGGAGGGTCGGTAGGCCCATAGCAGGGATAGACTGTTTACGAGAAGAGGAGAGCTCTTGCCCTGCCGGGATTCGAACGCCGGATCGTCCAGCCCGTAGCCTATCCATTACATCAACTACGTTCACAAGCAACCGTTAGGAACTTAAAGAAATAAACCGAAACAACATTTCCTATAAAGGCCTGAAAACCGAATCCCCAAGTTGCTTGCGCAATACAAGCCGAAGGGAGGGTGCAGGAATATCCAACAGAACGACGAGGAAACACCTTTAATTCTCGCAACTGGAAAACGAAACGGAGCCTCGGCCTAATCCATCATGCCGTCCGTAAAAATGTCGAAGAAAAATGAACGGCTCAAAGACTTAACAGTGCAGACAACTGTTTCCCTTTATTTGGAGCCCTGTTCAGCATTCGGCACACAAAAACACCAAACACAAGCTACAGAACTTACTGACAGCTCCACTTTTCCTGGGATGTAACGTTTTGGACAAATCTGAAGTTGTATTCGAACTGCATAAGAACTACAAACTGTACTGTCGCGATGTGAAACATAACTAAGATACATGCGATACTGTAATGACACCTACATTCCACCGTAGCATGTGCTTGTATAAGGCGTCGAAAATGGTTACCAGGTTAAAAAATGTGTGGCCACAGGACGGGTTTCCACCACTTGTCACCAAAATGCACCGATCAATGTCAGATTTGAAAGTAACAAGAGTTATGGACAATTATCCCTTTAAAGACGAAGCGTATCTGTTTTATATAAGGACTCAGTGCGTACCGCGCTGTAAACACTGTCCACTTCGGTTATAAAAACCAGTATCTTAATGTTTTATAAGGCAAAAGTTGCTGTTTGTCCTGAGACCCGTACAAAACACGTAAACGCAATGTGGGCACCACGCAGAATTTTGTAATTGTAAAAACCTGGTGATATGTAAAGTTACCGCTAGGCTTTAAAAGGTTATACCAGCTGCAGCCAAAGACAGTCACTGTAGCAGGTGACTGGATGAGACTGCATAATGAAAAACTTCATGACCTGTACTCCTCTCCAACTCAGGTGACCAAATCAAGAAAAATGAGATGGGAGGAGCACGTGACACATACTCGGGTGACGGGAATGGCATGCAGGGTTTTGGTGGGGAAACCAGAATAGACCACTAGGAAGATCCAGGATTAAATGGAAGGATATTATTAAAACGGATATTCAAGAAACATGAGGGAGGTGTGAAGTGGACTGACCTCGCGCAGTGTAGTGACACGTGGCGAGCTCGTGTGAAAGCGGTAATGAACATTCGGTTTCCATAAAATGCGAGGAATTTCTTCACTAGCTGAGGAACTACTAGCCTCTCAACGACTTTATTCCATGAAGGCAGTCAGTGGGCAAAAAAGTTTCTATGCTGTGAACAAAACTGGATAACATGTTTGTGATGCAAATCCGTTGCACTCCTGAAGCATACTGAAGTACAGGACATAAACGTGGTTTCAAAATACACAATTCATAATCACCGCTAGATGCGCTACAAACTGGTGCCACTCGCACAGGATTACCACAAGGCTGGATGCCCCTCGGTGCAAATTCTTGGAGCCTAATAAGGCGGCCCACATCTCAACGTCCAATGCCTCCTTCCAGGCACAGCAAAGCTGGACGACATCGTACAAAATTTAGAAATAAAACATGTTACGAAAGGGACAACACTAGTTGAAGTAGGGTGATAGTGGGGGCCAGTTCTCTTCAAACCTCGAATACCATAAGATACCCATGAGCTCATTCCTTCTATTCTCAGCCCTTAATCAGTCGTTGGACTGGAAACCCTCAGCAAACGAAACCACCCCACCCGACCATACACCAGCCAATATAGGAACAAGAAACTTTTGCCTGCAGCTACAATTTACTGAACCGCAGCGAATCTACGTCTCCGGGCCCCCCCCCCGCGGAGCCCCGTGGGGGGGTATGGACCGAGATATCCGAACCTACGTCTAAACTCTAAACCTGCATTCTCCACCAGTTCAATTCCGGAGGCGCCCAGATCGCCGCAACATTCCTCGACTCTGCCAAACATAGCAGTATAAAGAGCACATCATATGCCCCCCCCCCCCCAAGTTGACCGAGCTAGGGGAGACAAGGCCACATTTTGTGGCGCCTAAAACTCAACCTGCAGCACACGTCAGTTAATCGCTTTACTCACCTGTCGTCGCATTAAGTGCCTGGCACTCAATACAACGCATTGCGCAGTGCTCTTGTTAACAATCCAACGCACTGCGCAGTGCTCTTGTTAACAAACAATCCGACGCATTGCGCAGTGCTCTTGTTAACAATCCAACGCACTGCGCAGTGCTCTTGTTAACAATCCAACGCATTGCGCAGTGCTCTTGTTAACAATCCAACGCATTGCGCAGTGCTCTTGTTAACAATCCAACGCACTGCGCAGTGCTCTTGTTAACAATCCAACGCACTGCGCAGTGCTCTTGTTAACAATCCAACGCACTGCGCAGTGCTCTTGTTAACAATCCAAGAGTCCTTCAGCTAGTCAAGAAACTGGCACCAATTTACAAACTTCAAACGTGCATTAATGTGTTCACAAGAGTATACCAGTGGACCCTACCCACAGCCAGATGAGTCCAATCCATATCCTCACACCCTACACCTTTCAAATTCGTTTTAATTTTATCCTTAGGTCTACGCCTAAACCTCGCAAGTGGTCTCTTCGTTTCAGATTCTGGACGTATCTCTCATCGCTCCCATGCGTTCTACATGTACTACTACGCCTTAATTTGGTTACTCTAATAACAATAGTGAAGACTGAAAATTAATACCCTATTCGCTACGTAATCTTCTCCAACATTCCGACATTTTCTCACTCTTAAGATCAAAATATCCCCCTGGACACCCTGTTCTCAGACGCCTTCCAGCTAATTCTGCCTGCATAGTGTGTTTCGAAGTCTGCTTGTTCCTGAATTGGGACATTTCACAGCAAGCAATCTACTCCATTGCGAGACGGCTTACATTTGAAGCAGACAACTCCAGCACAAACAGCAAGACAGTCAGAGAACTCGTTTTTAGGCAGTGTAAGTTTAAAAAGTTAAAAACCTGTCCGTGCTGCAAGCTAAACATATTATAATTTATATGTTATTTAATACCCAGCTGTATCACATTTTAAATCAACAATAATTGTAAATAAGGTTATTAAGAATATTCTTGCAACTCACGACACCTCTCTCTCTCTCTCTCTCTCTCTCTCTCTCTCTCTCTCTCTCTCTCTGGGCAAAGTGTCGAGATTCTGAATGTTAAGTCTACTGACATGTAGAGGTACCGCTGGGCTTTAAAGGGTTAAAAACGGGCTAGATACTTTTAATGCTCAGATGTATAAATTCTGTTCACTGACTGTTCAGTTTCTCCAGAATAATAGCCTCTAATGTTACGCTCCTTCGAAGCTAATAAAATTCCAGGCCTGACGGATCCTATCTTACAAACCGTTAAGCAAACCCGGCTGCTCCGACCTCCCTGTGATTATTAATTCTACGCAGTGTGCTAGGTTACCGATAGCAAGCCAGGAACAATAAGTCTGCGAGACACAAACATTATCAATCCGCACTGTGCAGCAGGTGCAGACAAAGTTTACCCGACCTCTCGCTTCTTTGTATTCTTAATCTATCCAATTTCTCTCCATGCTCGCTAGTGACTGGCATTTCAACTCATTACTTAACAAGGTTTCACTAGACAGATGCAAATACGTTTCGTCTGCAAACATCAAGCGAAGAAGCAGGCTTACAAGGTAACTTAAGGTAAGGTAACATAAGGTAAGGTTAGGTAAAGTAGTCCTGCACATGCCATGAATGCACAGACGGGGAGTAAACGTTTAGCTCCACTCAGTTTCAACCTCAGAACTAGACGGTGAGTGGTCGTCCAGCTCCGGCAGCTTTACCCCTGGGAGAGAAGACCGGTATCCATTGGAGTGAAGGCTGGGTGGGCCCTGAAGTTGGTCTGGCCGTTTTGTAAAAGGAGATCTCCTGCCACCGAGATTCGAACTCCTGATCGTTCAACATTATAGTAGTCGCTATACCGACTGCGACATGCCGCCCCTCCTACAAAGCAGAATAATATTAAAGTATACCAAAAAGCACACTGTTTCATTGTCGACTGGGCCAAACTGGTCTCGCATAATGCCGAGTTTAATACAGCATGGAACCACACCTCCACTTCCCATATGCCTTTACGGCGTGGTGCTTAATTATGCATAAATACAACTTTAGTGTTATGTGTCAGGACAGCACCAAGCGGCGGGTTCTTGGGAACATAGCAATGAACCCTATGTTGCAAATACTACTGGTTAAATCCTTGACCAGCCACCTGTATAGCTTGTATCAATAATGGTTCTTCTCCACAACGTTAGCTCAGTTCCGCCAACAATCGTGTTTCGTCTGTGGTTATCACACAACGATCTTCACAAATCTCTGGTCCTCTAATCAACAGGCTACGAACTCGGGCCCATATGCGCCCTTCCTCTTCTCTGCGCGTAACACGGACTATTGTTTATAACACACATTTTTATGTACCCCGACTCTTTCTGCTTCATTCAATTTACTCTGTATACCGATATTGACTTCCATCTCGTCCCTTTCTTCAATGCGTCTACATTTCAAAGCCAGTTCCTCTCGGTTTTTTTTATTTCTAAAATAATTCCCCAACATGCAATTTCATTTTCTGTACCGTCTGCACAGTTCCTACTGACAAGAGAATTGTTTCGGTGGAAGCTGAAGAAATTGAGAGACAAGGAAGAGAAAAAAAAGTTAGTTGACGTAATAAATATACGGCTTTTCAATTTATTACGAAAATATTATGGAAATGAAAAGACAGCATCGATTTTCATAAAATATGAACCTACAAGGATGAGGAAGAGAATGGGCTATCGTTAAGTCGACTTTCCATAGACAGCAGCAGTGAGCACTGGAATATAAACAAGCCATCGCAGCCATAGAAGCTAATGTTTTCAATACATTTCCTATTATTTTCCTTTTCTAGTATGGTTTGGTTTAACGTGTTGGTGCAGTGTAATGTTTTAATTCTGAAGCACACAAACAACACGGATAATTGAATAATAACAACACAGTATCCCAGTCGATATCCCGGTAGCAGTTGCTATACGGAAGCATTAATTTCCGTTTCTGTGCTCAGCACTGTCCAATTCGAACAGGGAATCAGCACGGACTACATCAATGGAAACAAGAGATCTGAATTCTGAATAGCATCTCATCTCAACTAAACCGACAAACAGTACTGCTCGAGTTGATATTACAGCAGAATCTATAGCAGATTGAACAAGATAGGCAACGCACGTATAAGGTAACACTGTGGCGCGTTCGCATAACCATTTTGCACTGGAAACACAACAATTCATTCTGTGTGTTGTTCAGTTATATGTCACAGTCAACTACATAAGAATATTGAGTATTGCACAACAGTGCCTTTATGGTAAATTTATATCACCGGCAAACAATTCAAAATATACGTACGAGTTTTTTAAAGAAATTACATTCTAACTAATTTGCACTCTTCCATGCGTTACACACAAACGCTGCATTGAAACAAAAGAACGGTCGTTTGCTCTCGGCCTTCTTTAGACGTACAATTTGACTGTACATATCGGTCGTTGCGTAGTTTCTCAGTTTTTGTAAGCTCTACCATGAAACACTTTACGAGAACAGACGGAATTAACTGATTATAAAGCAGTAAGAATTAACCCTTTAAAGACGAAGCGTATATGTTTTATATAAGGACTCAGCGCGTACCGCGCTGTAAACACTCTCCATGTCGGTTTTAAAAACTAATCTCTTAATGTTTTATAAGGCAAAAGTTGTCAGCACCATGCAGAATTTTTTAATGTTAAACGTGATGGTACGTAAAGTTACCGCTAGGCTTTAAAAGGTTAAACAGTATGAGTGGCTACGTTGTTGCCTCAGTTATCCGGCACGCAAAGCGCATCTTTTCCAGAAAAGCATTACATTGTCTGTGTGGCCTGTCTGGCTGTAAATTTTTCCACGTTATCTCATTAATGGCACGATTTTCCGGGAAAGAATGTACTGAACATAAAATATGTTGATTTTTACAACTTCTTTCCGAAAAATTTCTCATTGTGAGAAGAATCAGCGAGACATCATAAATGTACATAGGTCTTCAAGTAAAGTATCCATTATCCTTGCCAGATTTTGATGAAACTTGGATTTTGAGAGATTCTCGAAAAATCTTTAAATATCAACTTTCGTGAAAAACCGTCCAGCGGAAGGCGAGCTGTTCCGTGCAGACGGACTGACGGACAGGCGTGCAGACGGACTGACGGACAGACAGGCAGGACTAAGTTAACAGTCGCTTTCCGCAGTTTTTCGAACATGCCTAAAAACTGACAGCAAGAAATGCACCTTTCAGCTTCACAATGTTCACGCTGTTGGAGCAGTGGCGTGCTCTGAGATTTCATCTCAGGTGGGTATTTTCACGGAGGGGTTTAAAACAGCAACAAACCACACCGACTCAGTTCAACATACACGCCACTTACACCTTCCTCTGTTGGTGAACTTTGAGTGTCCAACCCCCCCCCCCCTTATGTGAGCACTGAGGATCCCGCGGTGGTGAACACGAACTACGCAACACTACGAAAACTGGCACAGTGTACCCCCACAAACTGTTTATTAACGCTCCTGCCCTGCTACCCCCAACAGGATCTCCTTAAGATGAAAGCAGCAGGTTACTCCGAAACTACATGCACACATTCTCCGGTATACGGAATTTCAAGTTACGTACTTTTTAAAAAAGGTAAAAATAGAAAAAAGGACATTATTGAAACATGTTGGCATGGCGCGTCTTCAGTTTGTGTGGAGAATACGCCCTGTAGATATTACAGACACCCCGAAGGTTCACTACTGTATGCACAAAGAATCCGCCACGAGACAGTAACCTACAACAGATTAATTCCATAACCTCACATGACTTTTGTTTAAAATCCACCTCACTATTATCCTCCATCTCTGCTTAACTCACCCAAGAGGTTTTTACCTTTCAGTTTTCCGTCGCATCTTTTGTATAGGCCCAACAGGTTTTTTCCCTTTCTTTGCCACGGGAACTACCCCGTGTTTCCCTTTCTTTGCCACGGGAACTACCCCGTGTTTCCCTTTCTTTGCCACGGGAACTACCCCGTGTTTCCCTTTCTTTGCCACGGGAACTACCCCGTGCCCCACATTAACATTTAACCCAATCGGCATAGTCTACCACGGCATATCGTTCCTATACAAACACATGCCATTCACACTTATGCTGTGTGTTCCACCGCTGTAACTATGTTGCTTCTGAAAGCATACAAAACAGAGGATAGCAACTGCTTGCCCATATTTTACGAACAGTACTCTGCAATTGAAAACTAAATCACTCTATGCACATTAATAATCCAGAATGTTCCATTTATGAATAACGCAGAAGGCGTGAAGGTACAACTGCGCCGTTGTAAGAATAAATCGCCGGATTGCGTGGGACAGTGGTTAGGTTCACGTTCACGGTGCGTTATCACTTGGTACACATCACCTAAACGGCTGTCGGTCCAAACTTAACTACCACGAACATTACTGTCCCCAGCAAGAATCGAACCCCGGTCTGACAGCATGTAACCAGTTACTTTCCGGAGTAGGGTATCCAGCTCGGCGGCGGCGGCGGCGGCGGCGGCGGTGGCGGCGGTGGTGGTGGTGGTGGTGGTGGTGGTGGTGGTGGCGGCGGCGGCGGCGGCGGCGGCGGCGGCGGCGGCGGCGGCGGCAGCAGCAGCAGTGGCCATTAATAAGCAAAAAAACATTCTATTGCCCCAACTTTCCCTCAAATATCCGGCCGCGTTACCGAGGCACTGACACACAAAACTGTGTAGGCGCAATATCAACTAGGACCAGAACACGGTCTTGAACAGATTCTTCCAGACAAGCTAGTGCAAGGTTCAAACGCATTACAAAGTACTGCAGGGAGGCGTATTTTCCACAGTCACATGATTCGCTTCCCGAACGCTAGATTTAAACTAAAATAAACAGCGAACGCTCGCGCAGAAGAACCGCTAATGATCACGCAACAACTACAGTGACGAACGAAAAAATAAACGAAATACCCGCCTAAATATCAAGTGTTCCGGCATTCCCACGATGAAATGTGGCTACTGTAATTACAATCTAAGAAAAGCATCTTGCTTCACTTCTACCTCCCCCTCCCCCCCCCCCCCACTCTTTCCAGCTCCAACGGCCCAAGATTATATTATCGCGGTTATAGACCATAAATAAAAATTAATTACTTAATGTTCCGTACGACAGCGCTGCTTTTGCTTTGCAGATACTACGAAACCAAATTAATCTCCCTCTTCCCTCTCTCCGAGCTCCTATTCTAGTTATTCGCCCCATCTTCCTTCCTTCCTTCCTTCCTTCCTTCCTTCCTTCCCTCCCTCCCTCCCTCCCGCCCTCCCTCCCGCCGTCACCGGGCCGTTCCCAATCCTCAAACCAAATGGGATTACCACCCTCCCTGTTGTGGCACAAAATGGCGAACAGACGCCAATGGAAAGCAATAGCGAACTGTAACATAACGCAGCTGCACGTTACAATAGCTCTGCCGAGTGAAGAAACGCGCAATAACCACACCAGTGCCTGTGTGTGAACACTGCAGAGTGGTATGATGGGAGATACCAGGTTCTCGCGGGAGTCACTATGCGACGTGACGTCGTGTAGCCTGTTAAAATGTTTACACACGTTTCTGCACATCGTAATGCTTCCGTCTTCATAGTAACTACCATGAAGATGATGAAACAAATCTACACGAGCGCCACACTACATGGCGCCACATTCCGTATGACAGCAATATTACAAGAGCGCAAGTGCAAAGGTGTCTAAAAACACGAAGTTCCAAAATGTGCAATATCATTCACCGTTAATACCCTTTAAAGACGGAACGTAATCAGTTTTATATAAGGACTCAGAGCGTACCGCGCTGTAAACACTCTCCACTTCGGTTATAAAAACCAGTCTCTTAATGTTTTATAAGGCAAAAGTTGCCGTTTGTTCTGAGATCCGTACAAAACACATAAACGCAATGTGGGCACCACGTAGAATTTTTTAATGTTAAACCTGGTCATATGTAAAGTTACCGCTAGGCTGTAAAAGGTTAAATCGAGACAAAAACCTACTGTTGACAACAGGGTGCACAAATGTTAGGCATCTGGTCTCCCGGGCGAGTAAGTTTTTTTCGGGTGGCAAAGAGTCTTTGCAGCGAAACTGTCACAATTCTTTCTCTGCATATATAAATGTGTGCCAGTCTGCGTGCACCGAGCAGAAAGCGCCACATAAGACTGACAATCACAGCTCACCCCAGCACTGTGCGTTCTCAGGATGGGACTTCCTTCACGCCACCACTTTGCTGCCTAGAATTTAAGGGTGACTCCTAGATTCTTGGAAAATTTGTGGACACTTGGTTGACACCATTCATACACAGCACAGGTCTCAACTAAGCCAAAAAGATAAAGTTTCCCCTGTCCATGCCACTAAAGATATTGATGGAAAAGAGGTACAGCTCCACTCATCCTTATCAACAAATTCAATGGCGCTAACCGTCACACAGGCAGTTGTGGAACCAACTGCCCGCCTGTCACACAACCCGTGTTGGTAACAACACATCAAAACAAAATATCCACAGACAGTTTAATCCTGGTGTGAACCAATCCCCGGCGACTACACTTTGTACGGTGGCACGTAATGTGTGTGGGTCCTCGGTACGGAAACTGCTTCTTGTCATCCTACTGACGCCTAGAATGTGCAGTTGGTTCCTAAGTTTTTGGAAACTTCGTGACGCCTGATTCAGTGCGTGTTCCATACGATTCTCAGGGTAAACTGTGACTAAATTTTTTTTAACCTTTTAAAGCCTAGCGGTAACTTTCCATACGACCAGGTTTAACATTCAAAAATTCTACGTGGTGCCCACAGTGCGTTTATGTGTTTTGTACGGATCTCAGAACAAACAGCAACTTCTGCCTTATAAAACATTAGGAGGTTGGTTTTTATAACCGAAGTGGAGAGTGTTTACAGCGCGGTACGCACTGAGTCCTTATATAAAACAGATACGCTTCGTCTTTAAAGGGTTAAATCTGTGCACGCCATACCCTAATTCCTTACAATCCATCTTTACATTACATCCTATTCTACCATCCACGCCTAATCCCCCAGTAGGTCTCTTCCCTTACACATCACCTAAAATTTTTATATGCATCATACAATTCTGTACGGAGTAGCGCGAAGTGTGCACGTTTTGCCACGCCTTCCCCCGACTGCTGATCTGCAGGGCATGGACATGCACTCGGCTCCATACTTCACATCCTCCCCCTCCTCTCTTTCAATCTACAGTGTCCTCCGGCAGCTTATTCCACTAACAAATTAAATTAGCGGTTCTGTTGTGTGGGTTGAGCACATATCAGGGGCAGCCCGCCAATCACTGTCATGAAAAGCTGCTCTTTTTTAGCCGTCGAACTCGTCTGGGCTATTGCTTGTTTCCTTCAGCACTCGAGTCTGTCACGTTACATTTTACATCAGTCCACTTCGTTCTGTTTAAGATGGTCGGATGGGTCCCTACGTATAATGAAGCCTTCACATTGTATACCTTAGCAGATCGATTACAACGTTCCCGGCCTCACCGCCATGCACAATGGTATATTCCATCTCGAAATAGTTTTGTAAATGTCGAAGAGTTTCCCCCACATAAATTTCTTCAAAGACAGATTTCATTATGAACGTCCTGAAGGTAATCGCATATATAAAATCCCGCCATACAATGCTCTCCGTTTCTCCCCGTTGCTAGCCCATTACAGCGATAACCGTGTAGTGCAAAAACGATCCAACCCGATCAACACTTCCTTCTCTGGCAACCGCTTAATTCACAGCGCGGTGCTACTGCAGTGAACAACATAAAATTAGTCTGTGACAAGACATAAAATCATCATAATAAGCACGCACTTTCACTTTCGTGGTTTAAGTACAGCTTACTGCACACCGCCTGATGGAGGTTCCTTGGGATGATTACACTGTAAGACATTAAATACCGTTTCGGGCGCAATATCTGCTTCACTTCCATTGTTACTTGGAGGACGATGCGGTGGTGCAGGGGTACACAAATCCCAGAGCGCCTTGTAGGCAGGGCGACTAAATTATATGAAGTAGCACCTAATATTTCCAGCGTAATTACTGAAATCTCCCCCCCCCCCCCTTCCGCAAAAAAATGTGTATCAGTTCACATGCACCGAGCAGAAAGCGCCAGATAACAGTAGAGTCCACACGTCACCCCAAAACTGTGGGTCCTCAGCGTGGAACTTGCTTCGATTTACCCACCTGTCCACTATAATTTGGAGGCAGCTGCAAACTTTTTGGAAAATTGTACATCCCTGGTGACGGTGAACCCCAAGATTTCTCCGGGTAGCCGTTGGTTCCGCTACTTGTCATTAACCGGCCAATAGCCCCCGCTCTACCACCATAAAAAGCGATGCGAAAGGCTGTCTATCACATTTCCACAATCCTTCAGCCGTAAGCCCGTTCTCGACTGGACTATAAGGGACGCGAAATACGCAGAAACAAAATCCGTGGCCAGAACACGCAATATCCTATTCCAAAGCTCAATCCATGCATGTTTCTTAAAATTCACTCCAGACAGCGTGTCCATAATTTAGTGGCGACCTTGGTCACCGGAACTCTGTCGTAACAAACAGGTGACCGACCGTGAAAGCTTGTAACATCTGCACCATTGCACGTTCTGCTTATGTCCTGTACAGGTTCCTCCTCAGAAACTAAACTTTCGATTTAGGTCCAGCAGGCAAACCTAAGTCTACCTGTAAGATTTAGCACGCGAAACCTTTCCTTAATACAATCCTCTACAGCAAGCTGCACTCAAATACACAGACACTTGTGCTGGGACCTTTAATTCCACGCTGCTCCATTTTTTCTTTTCCTCGTGGATACAATCTGCAACGGGATTCGTGTTGTGAGATTAACCTTTATCCTGCTAATGTGGAATATATGGTGAGCTGCTAATAATGCCACCACCACTAATGTGTAATATTTGGTGACCTACATTTGGCAACGCTGAAAGGAGCCTCTCTCTCTCTCTCTGCACAATGTCTCAACACTGAATCAATCGTGAAAGACGCCCTATGTCTTATATGTGTGCACACACTTACTCGGCTACCAACCAGACACTTACTTAGGGACCTAGTTGGTAGCCGAGTAAGTGTGTGCACACAGATATGACATAGGACATCTGTCACGACTGATTCAGTGTTGAGACACTGTGCAGAGAGAGAGAGGGACAAAGAGGCTCCTTTCAGCGTTGCCAAATGTAGGTCCCCAAATGTTACACATTAGTAGTGCTGGCATTATTAGCAGCTCACCATACATTCCACATTAGCAGGATAAAGGTTAAAGGTGTGTCAAGAATATTATGATGGCGATAAGCAGAAATAAAGAAAATTTCACTAAACTTCTGGGTTGTTTTACGTAAATCAATGGGTGAAACATGCATTGAGGCTTTAATGGCAGGCCTGTATACCAAGTGGTGAGCCGCTAGTGGATGGAACAGGCGTGTCCTTACGGAGATTGATCATTCTCGCTATAAAACACGGCCATAGAAATAAACAAGGGACTAAACTAAATAGAATTACCACCACCACAACATCAGCAAGCGTATAGGAATGCTAACTGGCAGAATGAAAGTGAAGTACTCGAAGAAAACCCTGCCCCAGTGCCACTTTCCCCACTAGAAATTCAACATGGTATATGATTGAATTGATCCTAGACCCATGAGGTGAGCATCCGGATACTGACAGCTTGAGCTGCGGCAAGGGACCAGCATATTTACAGTGGAGTACAAATTCGAGTATTTTATCTACTTATTCGAACACGGACTCTGTCCAAATCAGAGAACTGCTAAAAGAGAAAAAAAAATATTTAAACTTACTTATGCGAATCTCCGTGTTCCTTCTTACTCACAATAAAGTAATAAACACACTGCATGCAGCGAAAGCAAGGCATTTATTTCAGCAACGCGCAGGACCCGTACACAGCGATCCTGCAAAGCGTCTCCACACATAACATGCAACAACGCAATAACACGCGCTCAGCTGATCCATTCTGAAGCATACAACACTGCAAGAGTCGGTTTACAAACCGGCGGTCCGCTGGTCGGCCGTTAAGCTATGGCTCATCGTTAATTTAATGAGGTGTATCTCACAACACACAACGTCGAATGACACGACGCTTAGGTACGCGATGCCTTGGGAAGTGTATGGAACTGGCCGTGGCCTACGGGGCCATCTCCCGAAATTTATCAGGAGGGGCTGAAGAAAGTCACGATGGATGTCAAGAATCGATCCAGTCACTTCCTGAATACAGGGAGAAGCGCCAGCACTTGGGCTAGCTTGCTCACTGCTGTGAAGTCTGGAGCAGGCGGCATGTTTAAACCTTTGCAGACTGGGCTTAACTAAATTATATTTGAAAACTCAGGTCGTACCGCGCAGTAAACACTCCGTCTCAGTTATGAAAACAAATCGTTGATGCTGCATACGGAAATAATTTATGTTTATTCTCAGGCACATAGGGTAGGAAACGAATACACTGTATGGACAAAGAGTATAATTTTTGGATGTTAAACGTGGTGGTACATAAACTAACCAATGGGCTTTATATGGCAAAGTGTGGGAAGCTGACAAACGTCCGCACCACGAATAACGGAGAACTGAAACTTCTGTTACAGACTGTGAGTGACAGCATACACTTCGTACGCTGACATGCTAACGAACTCAACCTAACCAGAGCGCAACACACTTTAACCTACTATAATAAACTGCGTATAAAGAGTACTGCTTAGTGAATACACCACTTTATTACAGCGTCATACTACTGACTGCAGGTGTTACGTTTTGTACCTGCTGTTACATTTATAATTGAATTCGTATTACGTTAGAAGCTTCGGCATTATTCCATTCATTGTCAGATAAAACCATTACTCATAAAAAGCCTTTGGGCCGGAACATGTCGAAAACGTTCATGTAAATAAACAGAGGATATACATGAATTTCCCGTAATGTGAAGGTCACATTACTGATTACAGTTAAACAGTGCATGGTGTGTAATGAATGCGTTTAAAACTCACTGAGGGGTTCAAACATTCCGGCATAGCT
Source organism: Coptotermes formosanus (assembly GCA_013340265.1). Taxonomy (NCBI): domain Eukaryota; kingdom Metazoa; phylum Arthropoda; class Insecta; order Blattodea; family Rhinotermitidae; genus Coptotermes; species Coptotermes formosanus. The sequence goes on along the minus strand of BLKM01000354.1, from coordinate 361,650 downwards.
CCAGTTATTATTTGTGTTCAGAAATCTACTAACACCCTGTGGTGATGTGATTACTAAATTGACAATGAAGTCAATGTGTTCCTGCAGAGTGGCTCACGATAGCAGACAGAACGGCCTATTCTTCGAAGATTTTCTGTCTGTCTATAAAATTAACGACATATCCTGAAGTGAAGGCACAGTAAATGTACAGCATTTAAATCCAACGGCGGAACAGCAGTTCCATTAGCCGATCCCCTTCGTGTTTAGACAGACCCTTCCTACAGGATGCCTCACATGCACTCGTATATACACTATATCACGATATAACCATTTATCAGTTAGTAATCTGAAATAATTCGTCGGCAACCGACCATGTTCAGTGCACTTGCCGTAACACATCTTGCACAGAATCTATTTCGAAAATATATCATTTTACAGGCTGTCAATATCCAACTGTAAATGGCGCCAATGATGATCTCACGTACAAATTTCATACAGCCACCAGGTTTGTATTAATGGCAAGTGACAACCACAACGCTGGGGTAGCTTACAGTGACGTACTGTTCATACAGAATTTAACTCAAATTGATCAGGTACTGCCTGAAATAATTATCATGCGTGACCAAATGGGGGAACGGGTAGACGAAATACACAGCGCATTAATGCGGTTAGCAGTACAGTCATGTTACACTGTAGCCGTCGTTCGTACGGTGCAGGTCCCACCAGTGCACCAGACGAGAGGACGGATTACCTTCGGTCAGGTATCACACATTTATTATTTACCCCCAATACATTCACTAGTTGCACTGAGTTCACGCTTTGTTAATCACCATTAATACATTACTAGCTACAGGTTCCACCTTTATTTAGCCACTACCAATACATATACAGGTTGAAGAGTCCCATTTTATTTCTGTCACCACCAATCTGCTCTTTCGTGCCAACTTCAAAGTCGATGCCTCTTTATTCTTATTTCTCTCAAAAACGACTGACGCCAGTTCAGCAGACCTTCGTATATTCCCTTAATTTCTACCCCCCTTATTGTCCACAACCTCACACCCTTTATACGTATTTTTATTTCCTTCCGTCCTCCTCTCCTGTCATAGCGAAAACCCTAGGATGGAGGGTCAAAGGGTCCTTCTCGGGGTGAGGCTGGACACACACACACTTACAAACAACATTTCCCAATGTTCGGCTACAACACTGAGCTCCGCCCGCGAGTTCCCCACGATAGCTTACCCAGTGTACTTCTAATGGGAGCCACGCCCGCGAGTTCCCCACGATAGCTTACCCAGTGTACTTCTAACGGGAGCCAAGCCAACATAGTCATTTGATATGGCACACTGAGTCAATATTCGGTAGAAATCAAAACCAGCATGTACCTTAAAAAACCACAACATAGCCTCAGAATCACCACATCCGCTTCTTTTCCAAGTCACCTGACCCCATTCGACGCTGTAAACCACATGTAACTCATAAAACGTCATTAATCCAAGAAACATTTACTGGCTCATTACAGCGGAGACGGATGGCTCAATCAATAAACTGACTTTCTGACGCCTACATGACCGGGACACCAAGTCCAACAAGGGCCAACGTCCAAACTAGTTAAGGAACCCACGCTCCCACCCACCTAACAAATAAAAGACGCGTTGTGCGTACAACGTAACACGGTGGCCCGTTCGCGTAACCACTGTTACCATGGACATGCAACAAAGCATTATGTGTATTGTTGGGTCACATGCCCTTGTCAACAATATAAAATTGTTGAGTGCTGCCAAGCAAACGCAACAATGGTTCCCTTTAGATCTTGTCAAGTTACGAAATAGTTCGTACGGCTGCTAACAACATAAACGTCATAAATATGTCTTCGCGTAGAGTGCCCGATATTTTTCCTCATTTCAACCAAATCTCGACAATCTCGACAAATTTTAATAATAATTATCCAACACCAAATTTCACGAAAATCCGTCTAGTGGCAGCCGCGACAATAGACACAAACGGACAAGCTGAAGTTAATAGGCGTTTTCGTGACTTAGGCGAAAACGCCTGTTAAGGAACTTTTTTCCAATTGGATTAAAGAGGACGGAAAGTGAAGCCGAAAATTCACCTTAACATACAACCAATGTTACTAGTTCCCTAAGAATACGCCAGATCGTGCTGCGTAATGAAGCGTAGGGACAACTTTACATTTTCGGCATTACGTCTACACATGAATTACACTTCTTGAAAGTTCGGAAAACATACATGCCAGGCTTTACTCCCGTCTTGTTCCACTCGGGCCACTGTGTAAGGTATAGATGTGTCGGATGGTGGCAAGGGGCGGCAGTCTGGCTGGCTTACAGCTTAGGTTAACCCGCTTAACAGCGCCACTGCGTGGTGGGAGACCTAACCACTAGGCGGCGCCATGGCGGTTTCCTAGTGGACGTGTTATGTTTGGAAGTAAGGGGAGAATACTGCGCATGGAATGAGGCCCATTCGGCTCGACGAGCGGTACTAAGTGCACTCAACAATATCGACCGTTCTGTTACCGGCAGCAGTGATCAGTAATTAGGTGTGCCATAAACGGCAGCCTCTTTGCTCGCAATGCATTTGGAGAGTTCCGAAGGAATGGATCGGAGAGTTTTAATGTCAATAAAGGGTGAGGTTCATGTCAGGTTAGAACGATTCATTAATCATCCCTATAAAATCGAACCTTGCGCGGTTGTTACACCATTCCGTATTAGTTACTTGCGCAGTTTATTTAACGATGCTGTCAAGAACTCCATAGCGTCAGAAGATTCGATGGTAAAGGTATAGTTCACCCTGTAACAGGTCATGAAGGCCCAGGGGAGGAGCAGAGGCAGAGCTCTACTCTTTCTTTCACCTCGGCGCTAGATGGGGGTGGGTGGTCAAAGCCACGACCGCCCGCTTTACCCCCGGGAAAGAAACCGGGCACCCCACCGTACAGGAGGCTGGGTGGGCCCCAGGGCCGGTCTGGACGGGTGCAGAAAATCTCGCCGCCACCAGGATTCGATCCCCAGATCGTACAGCCCGTAGCGAGTCACTATACCGACTGGGCCCTGCCGGGCCCTCCTCACAAGATTCGACGACTGTGAATAATGAATTGGACAGGGCGTGAAAGGAAGCAGTTGTGGCCTAATTTTCTACAATGGGCATTTGCCTGGAGAGACTGAGGAAATCCCAGAAAAATAAGAGACAATGTACTTGGTATACCGGCTGAGATCCGAAACCGGCACCTCAAGAATGAAAGCCAAAAGCACTGCCTCATTATTGTTGGCGGTAACCTGACCAGTACAGACACGGACGGACGGACGGACAGACAAGGCATCACAAAGTTAACAGTCGCTTTTCGCAGTTTTGCGAAAGCGACGCACTGGCCAACTCAGGTTGTAACTAACATCTTCCCACAGAACTTCAATAGCACGCCGATACAAGCCCCGACACGATCTCAGTGTCTTGAGCTGGCAAAGACAACAGTGGCAAGGCGAGGCAACCAGCACCAACTGCCCGACTGGATATTACCTCCCAGTTATACTGCATTCTACGCTCACAAGCTGATACAGCGTCGTAAAACAACGTAAAAGGAACCGACAATATTTTTCACTGTTCAAAATACAGTATGTTCCCGTGATTCTGGTCTTGTTTCCATCGGAGTGCTTCAATAAATTCGCTGCTTGCCGTGCAGAAATCGATGTGACAGGGTAATGAATTGTCCCTTAGTACACACCATTCTTTTGGCCGGGAGACTCAGCGGGTGGGTATGCTGTCAGCAGTTCTGTTAGTACAGTCGGCAGATTTTGCAAATCGCACATAAAATAAGATTTCGGGCTAAATTTTGACACTAGACACCAATAAACAACGAAAGGTAACATCGGAAGTTACCATGATCATGAATAAGTAAACAGGAACGCTACAAATTACCTCTGGTAGCAGAAACAGAAGGTTGAACGTCGCGTATACAAGAATCCACCATCAGACACGATCCTGTGCCAGTTTCATCCAATCAATGTTGACACCACACCATCACGTTCACAGTTTTCAAATTTCATATTTCACAACAGGTTTCTTTCTCCCCCACCACTTCAGACGTGCTCCTAGTATCCCCCACCTTATGCACTACTCAATACGTCAAAGAATCAGGGCGTTACATGTACTAGCAGCACTGACTGACCTGTATAAATCACTTAAGTTCCTCATTACGCAGTATGAAGAAGTCCTTACTTGTCTGCATAAAGAGAGACATTAAATTCCTGGGCACGGCTTATTCAAACATGCGTAACATAGGTTTATAAGCCTCCATGTTCTTCCACCAGGGTAACATGGCACAAAAAACTTTAAACACCAACAAATGCACAAAGAGTTTTTTCTCGTCAATTATAACACACTCCGACATGTTTCGACCCTGCTGGGCCATCTTCAGGGAGAAACCTTCCGTTGTCGTTACACTACGTTGCACTATACAGTTTAGCGAGAATGTGCTGTTGACTGTGCACTGCGGCGTATCGTGCACTCGGCTTGTATCGCACATGTGCGATACAAGCCGAGACTACAAAAGAGTTCACGCCTCCATAAACGGCGCAGTGCACAGTCAACAGCACATTCTCGCTAAACTGTATAGTGTAACCTTAGTGTAACGACAACGGAAGGTTTCTCCCTGAAGATGAGCCAGCTGGGTCGAAACATGTAGGAGTGTGTTATAATTGACGAGAAAAAAACTCTTTGTGCATTTGTTGGTGTTTAAAGTTTTTTGTATAATATAGTGCACGGACATAGAACACACTACATTAACATGGCACATTACACACACATACAAAACAGCCCATAAAACTGATTTTAATCTCATCTTCCGTATTGTAGAAAGTAGACGAGATGGCAACAACCATTCAAATGGGCAGCAACAAGCACTTTTGGAAGTTACGCTCCTGATTTCTTAACGAACCACAACAATCATATTTTGAAACACTGCAATATCCCTGCGTGGGCAAATGGCTGGGAATCATTTGGTGCCGCAGGGTACCAACAGGATCTTGGTGGCAGGTGCTACTACCTGCCGATAAACATCACTTGTTTTTATGCTTCCCTTTGATGTGCAAGAGGAATTGTACACGGGGGAACTGGTCTGCTTTTGTTACATTTTATACCAAATTATTTAAACACTTCGCCTACGTTTTCATGCCGATTCGCAGAAGTAAAGAAGAAGGCTCTTGAAAACGTGCAGTATTTATACGGCTTAGTATATCAGTTACACACGTGTGTTTCAACGAAGATTCGTGATTGCAGTGTTCAGGAAAGCACCTTACTTTAAACAAGCGAATGTCGCGTAAAGCAGAAAAGCACCCAGTTTTTACCCAACTTCATAATGGAAACTTGTTTCACGACAGAAACTACTACTCCATTATATCTGACCACCACTTTCAGGGATCGCTGAAACGCATACACATGTGTACGTAAGCCGGTGGCCCACCGATTTTCCCAAACATCTACACGCCACCTCCAAATGCTAGGCGCCAGGAGGGTGGCATGACGCAAGCTCCATACTGAGGACGCACAATGCTGCAGTGACCTGTGAACGTCACTATTATCTGGCGCTTTATGCTCGGTGCATGTGAAATAATGCCGATTCCACTGGCCGCGCGGACTAAGGCGTAGGTCTGCGGCAAAGCGCTTGCTGGGATGATGGGTTCGAATCCCACCGGGTGCTGGATGTTTGTTTTTTGTCCAGTGCTTGTGTTGTCACGTAGGGGTCTCTGCGACAGGCCGATCCCTCGTCCAGAGGAGTCCTACCGACTGTGGTGGGTGTTTGAGTGTGATTAAATGAAAAATAAAAAACCCTCTACACCTGCTGTGAACCAGCAGGTGTAGAGGGAAGGACTACAAAAGGTATGTGAAATGATAAAGGTTTTTGTGTGTAAGGAAAGAACTGGAATAATTATGCTGAAAATATATGGTGCCACTGTGCAAAATACATTAGCCTGGGCGACCAGGCGCTGACGTAAACAGAGGGAGGTTTATCTCGTAAATTATACCCAAATGAGGCATATGTTAACTTCCATTACACTTATCACGCGGGCCGAGTAATTTATATCAAATTTCTTGTTACGTTTAATTACCATGCCCAATAATTACACACGACAGCCTGATCAATAATCACTTTCTCAGGGCAAGCACCTAAGCTGTAAGGTGAAATGCGACGCTGCAGCACATCCAAGTCATGCAGCGTTCCACAAACTCCTGAAGAGTGCCGACAGCTATGAACAGAATGCACACACAAGATGCCATGCACTTTTCTTACTCGGACACAAATCCTAACTGAACTGTTTTCTTTCTGTTCTCAGTTGACATACTCCACTGTTTTCTGCTGAACATGGGTAGCCAACAGACTTTGTCGCAGTTATGGACAGTCGCTTATTTGGCCTAACTTTGACGGAATTCCAGTCCTGCATATGAAATGTCAGACAACGGTAAAGCGTTCCTGATTACCTCGACACAGAAAACTACGTCTGGCTAATAACGTCTTTATTGTTTTCTTAATCGACGCACTGAATTGAAATGGCATGTAACAGGGCCCGCATCTCCAGTCCGTACAATACATTTCAATAGACCGGTTGTGAAGCTACACGTTGATCTGCCCTCCGGTATTTTATGACAGACACGTTCACTCCTGATAGGACATATACGCGGGATGCGAAGGGAATTGTAGCCGAACCCAACAAACAGCCCGAAGTTCTCGCTCTGCTAGGAAAGCCCAAGTTGGGAATGCGGTATGTGGCGAAAGGGTAACCCTGCTAACTGTCGAAGTACGTGAGAGTACGTAAGGCACTTACATGTCAAATATGTTGGCGTTTCCTTTCAAGAGACATAAGGCGGGTGATACCGACGCACTGCCGCATAGCTCAGCGGAATTCCAAATTTCACCCGAGTGAACGGATGCAAAAGGAGCCCTTCCCGATGTGGTTTCGGCGTTTTGTTCAGTTCACTAAGCTCACTTAAGAGAAACCAATTCTGCTCCTTTGGGATGGACATTCAACCCACAAGCAAGATACCGAGCTAACCGACACAGCACGCAAGAACAATCTCTCCCGTCTGTGTTTTCCACTTCACTGCACAGGCTTACATCGATTGCAGCCACTTCGTGCGTCTTTCATGGTTCCCCTTCTTTAGTACTACTCCGAAACGAGTGCGAAGTGGACGCATTCTCACCCTGGACGAATGATTCCAGTAAGAAGCGAAACTTTACCAAGCAGATTTCAAGAAAGCTGTATCAATCGAAACTGCAGTGACTGGATTCCGGAAGACCACTCGATCTTGACGTGTTTGCTGAATGGATGTTTCAGTCAGCAGAGACACCCGAAACACCTCACTCGGCAAGATAAACTAGACGCCAGATGAGTGATGTGCTCATTCTACAAGTCGACTGCGTCTGCTGACCAATCTACAGCAACTCCTGGCTTTCAGAAATGAGCGTCACATGCACCTTCTGTTTCACCAGATGAAATAAAGTCCGCCTGCATGGCCCAAAGAAGAATGCAGGCAGTCATATAAACAGATAACGTCATATGCAGCAATATACACACCGGTTCGTGAAGAGGTGTACAGAAACCAGAAAAACGAGAACGAAATTTGTAAATGAAAAAGATTGCAGCATATTAATGAAGAGATGGCTTACAACAAAATGTTCTGATGTACTAACAAAAATCTGGTTGTAAATTTAGGTAGATACGTAGACAAGTGGTTTAGCAAGATAAAAGAACTGTAAACAAAATACGTATTTAATGGAGAACGTGCTACAACCGTGACAAGCCGAGGTTAATCGGATTGCAGCTCCAACACAAGAGGGCTGGACTGAACTGAGGTACTATTATTACTCACCAGTTCGCATTGTGAAACAAACGACTGTAGAGAAGAAAATATTGACAAGAAACAAGCAATGACAGAAGACAGGAACTCGGTATGTCTGAAGAAAATGACAAGGCATCGTTCCTTTTCTGGAAATAGTTTTTTAGTTTCTAAATCAAACAAAGGTTGCATTACGTGCATGAAATGTAATGGATGGGCCCATGACGTTTGCGCAGGGACTGGTGTCAAAAGTGGCGGCGGCGGCGGCGGCGGCGGCGGCGGCGGCGGTGGCGGCGGTGGTGGTGGTGGCGGCGGCGGCGGCGGCGATAGTAGTGGTGATTATGATGGAGAAGGAATATGTCTGTGCTTTTTGCTACAAGAATCAGGGCAAAATCAACGTTATACTGCTTTTAGAATACATATAATAACAAATTACTTAGAAAAGAGTGATTCTATTGCCGAAGTACACGTTTTCGTTTTCCTCTTCCGGATATTCTGCTTTACTCAACTCATTCAATAAACAGGATACTTAGCAGAGCACCCGCATTCGTGTCGAACTACTCCAACGTGCCATTTAAAATCCTACCAACTGAAAGAGCGCGTAAGATGGTGTCTAGTTACGGAAGAACGAACACTACTCTCCACGTTGTATGAGCTAGGAGGCATTTTGCAGTCAGCGCCCACTTTCACTCCATTTCCCCATCTCTCTTCTGTGGAAGACACTTAACATTTGCACTGAAGACATGCTGTTCTGTTTACTGGAGACCACGGACGGTACACTTACACGTAATACTCATACTTTTTTTTTACTTTCCCCTCTTCAACTCAGTCGCCAGAAAAACTCTTCTTAGGTAGAACCAACACTGGAGCAGCATTTGCCCTCCCTTCCGCCCCTCCACCCAAGTTAGGCCTATGCAGATGCCCTTCTTTATGCGTTCCTTTCAGTGTGAACGGCTGAACGTCTAACGATGAGACAAACACAGTCGAACAGCACACTGGGACGGACATTTTCCTTCTTAGTGCACACGGCTTCCAGTGGGCGGTCCGAAGCCACTCTTTCAGTTTTACCGCTTCTGTCCTACATAGCCCGTCTTCTTGCGGGTACCCTATTTAGCCAGCCAATTTCACACTAGGTTCAAATTTTACCCTGAAGATGGAGGAAACATGTTCCTCCGAAATAATGATACATAACCCCAACCCCATTAAATGGTGTCATAACCCAGACGACCATGACGTACACTTAAAGAACCTTGGGTGTGGCGACATTCATCCCGGCCCTTTTCGGCGCACATGACTGACTGCTGGCATGTGTGCCACTTCTTCACTTCTCCACAGCTTCCAGACCGGCTCTGGAGACCATACAGTCTCCTACTCAATGGATGGGTAACGGGTTCCCTTTACTCAGCGTCTAAACGGCCGGGGCGTTAAGCTAGCACTCGTCACTATCTAGTCCCGAGGTTCACAATGTGTGAAACTACGCCTCCACTGCCCACTGTGCGTACACTGTGTGGTGCTCAACTACGCACAGGGAAAATGCACCTACAAACACTGCACTTTACATGAAGCCCCAAATAAACTGAGGCCCTACACTTCACACAAAGCTCATCATATAAATCAGATCACGTTGAAATCTAAAGTTATATCAAATAACTTTTATATGATATTTAGAGGAATCTTAACAAAAATTACTAGAGGCTATAGGAAAGAAGCTACACTGTATGCAGCCACTTTATCTGCACTGATTGATGTATACAATAAGCAAACTTTAAAATGAGTGACGACTGAAGGAATCAAAGGGCAAAGAAAGAAAGAAAGAAAGAAAGAAAGAAAGAAAGAAAGAAAGAAAGAAAAAAGAAAGAAAGAAAAAAGAAAGAAAGAAAGAAAGAAAGAAAGAAAGAAAGAAAGAAAGAAAGAAAGAAAGAAAAGAAAAGAAAAGAAAAAAATCCGTGCGCAGTTTTCGAGTTCGGTCGTCAAAACAAAATTCAATTGCGTAGATAAAGTACTTCGATTCCATACAGTTTTGACTTACAGAACGACGTCCATGCAAACATCCCAGGTGCAAAGGTCTCCGAGCGCGTCCTACGACAGAAACCTGCCAAATCCTTCTTTACATTTCAGCACACACACAACACGAAAATCTTTGTCCGACCAATTTCCCGCCAGCTGATCCCTTCAACGGTCGTAACACGATTTCCATCCTGTAAGCCTATTGGTGTTCCCAAAACCAGCCATCAGAGCTGCCTGCTTACGTTCCACTCACATACAGTCAAGGCTAAACGGCACATAAAAGGCTGCTTCACGAGTCACTGCGGTACATAAACACGACACCGCACAAAAATCCGTGAACGTGGGACCTATGTTCCGAAACGTCGGTAACCACTAACCAACCTACTCCGCGCTACATCCCAGAATAGAGAAGGCATCAACTACACCCCGGTAATACACAAAAGAAAATATAACTTTCCAATCTCGAGACAGTAGGGCCAACAAATTACCTGTCCTTCGAGACAAACTTACATTTTTTTTGAAAAGCGACTGACCACACATCAGCACGACGTTTCGCAGGCTGGCCTCGCTGCTGTCATCAGATTGTACCCTGCTGGGCCCATTAAACAAAACTATTCTCTTTGCTAATTAGCTGGCTACTTTATCGAGCCTGCATGAGAAGCTGACTCATCAGAAATGGATACAGTTATCATAGAATGGAAAAGCCTTTTATTAAACCAGTGTCCACGTATTTGGTTTAATTTAGTTCAGTGAAACGTACATGAATAGGGGATAATAGCTAACATTTCGAAGAGTCAATTGTTTTTCAGAGTGTATCATCATCTGATACCAACTGTTCCATGCAGATCAGCACGAATCAATGAGAGCCACGGACACAAACACTGTATCTCGCCCCATTTGTGCGTGCAAATGGCCGACTTGAATTAGAATGCTGCTAACGAGGAGCAATCTGGAGTTCAAAGAATTACACCCTGTGTATTTGTGAAGTTGGTTGTCTTTTGTGATGTGCCGACGTTTCAGGAGATCCTACTGCTTCCATCATCATCATAAATTCCAATGATGGAGAGAACAGAGTAATCTGAAACTTCGGTAGACTTGTACCCGACCACACGGCGTCAAATCCCAAACACTGCCATCTTCGTAATCAATGCCGTGAGAACCTTGAATCTCATCGGGTTTAGGTGTGTGCCTGTCACAACACACCGTAGACAGAACCATTAATAACCAAACCAAAATGGTTTAGCGCTTTTGTCATTTTATTAACCAGTTTCCCAGAAATTACCACGGCTAAATGTATATGTACTCTGAAGATCATGCTACAACACCACATGGCTACAACAAATGTACAATGAACAGAGATCGTGTCAGATAAAATTCAAAATTTCGATTGTCCGCCATGTTGGTAATGCCGCTGACAACCCACTACAAGCAGCGCAGTGCTGAGAGGCTGACAATATCTCACACGGCCAAGGAAGGCTTTATCTTCTATGACAGCAGAATATCCACTGTCGTGTTCACAAATCCCTAAGATCCATTTTAACAGTATCCTCCTACCTACACCCCTCTGTCCCATTTAGTACTGTCCCTTCAGAATTCCTGAACATAATCAGGCATGCACTTATCTCCATGCCTGCTCACATGCCTAACACTTCATTAGCCTTAATCTGATTACCCCAACAATACCTGCTGAAGAGGAGAGCGAGATACCACGTCACATCCGGTGTACGTTCAAGTTTACGTCACTAGTTACGGGAAGGGAAGACACATGCTTCCTGCAACGTACAAGAATGCGCCGAAATTAAAAGCCCATAATGAAAGCCACGCTGCGACAAGAGAAGTCACGGTGTAGGAACAAACACCGTAGCCCACGTGTGCCGAGTGTCTGGTCGGTCTGCATGACCTGCAGCTTATTTCTCAACTCCAGCATGCAGATTCCGTTACTGCTGTCACGAAAAGCGGAAATGAGAAATTAATTCAGAGCGCGAAGCCTACACTGTGGAATGGAGAGAGAGGGAATACAATAAGAAAAGGAACAAGAATGTGGGGAACAGGACAGTAAATGTGCTCTGCCGCCTTCAAAACATCTCCCCGCCAGAAGCAGTCAACGAAATTCTGGATGTTTCGTATTGTACACTCCCGCCATCGGCAACAGCTGACGACAGGTGGCTTCCTTCGTCGGCTGCTCGACTTCAGATGTGAAGAAACTGCGCCGAAGTACACACACACACACACAAACACACACACACACACACACACACACACACACACACACACACACACATATATATGGTCCTACTTTAAGTCTTGCCTGGAAGCAGATCCTTTACGGCACCTTCACTTCATCTCTGGGCATACATCGGGTTTAGACGTAACAGGGCTCGCTCCTCCGAACTCGGTTAGCCTACTCTGTCTCCCTGTCAGTACACAAACTTGAAGCCTGCACACAGTATGTTGCACACCAGTATGTTGCACACTAGTACCGGTATTCTACCCAAAACCCATGTTCCAGTGCACTCTACTCATGCAACCCTCCTCAAAAATTACCTCAACATTTTCACCAAAACGCAGCCCTCCCAACGAAATCGAAATTTCGTCATAATGTTAGCCTCCGAAAATCAAACACAACCGAAACGCCCGAAAAAATGTTGCTTTTTTCCGGCCCACCCTTACCGCAACAATCAGCCGACACTGCCTGGGAAACTTCAGAGCACTAAACTTTTCTGTCCCCCACACCGCGTGGTGGTGGTGGTGGTTCTCGGCTCTCCTTTTTGCCCGGTTACATACCTGAAATGTTCTCAAGTAGAATGAATGTACGAATGAATGTATGAATGAATGAATGAATGTGATTAAAAAGCTAGTCCGTGTTCATTCGGACCTTACGTCCACGGATTTGGCCTCCCACCTGATGACAGGAATAAGCAAACTTAAAAATCTGTGTGTAAAATGTCGCGGTTCTTCGGATGTAATGAGCAGCCGTGTTGATACCAACTGAGCACGCTGTCTTTCAAATCACTACTGCAGACACTACTGGAGTGGGTTTCATTAAAGACGGAGTATCACACCATCGGATACCGCAAGCCTTCGACAGCACCAATGCGTCTGCCGTGACGTGCTGTGAATGCGGCCTTAGAAGTTGAACGGTGATAGATTTACGCCCGCCGAACGCCTACACAAAACTCGGATGAAGAAACAAGCATTCGCGAGATGTACGTAGGTCTACGAAAAGACGGCTACGGACATTATAACCTTCCGAGATTTGAGGTTTCCACACAGTTGATTTAAACGATTCTGATCATCTTGGATTTCACGATGTATAGCGGGTAATTCAGCATATTCTTCTAGAACCTATGAACACTTGAACGTGAAGGCGCCACGTCCTTCGAAACGTCGGAATATGTTAAATCGCCCGTTATAAAGACTAACATCCCGTAACACCAGACTCCTCTGCGTAACCGTGCGTGGAAGTCCATTCAGACACGTCTGTTGTTAAAACCTATGTCTAACAGCCCTCTAACACTCTTCTTAGCTTACAGCATGCGTCTCCAACCTCTTTATGGCAAAGGGCCACTCCCGTTATTGTGGCTGGTTCGCGGGCCGCACGTGAATATATAACGGTAAGTGGTATATCTAACATCCTTAATTATTGTGCAATTTTTATAGTGTATACACAATTTCCAAATGTGTCCGCGGGCCGCATAATACAACCTGGCGGGCCGCGGGTTCGAGATCCATGGCTCACAGCAACTTCAGTGCTTTTACACTCGTATGATCTTGGAAACACCGTACCCGATGATGTCAGACATTAAATCATGGGAAGATACACATACAATTAGCTACACTTTCCTGTAAATGTTTGCTCCCGTATTTCTGTTCTAACTCATATTAATCACTAAACAGGGCAATTATACTTAACATTACACATGTCCCGTGCAGTCTTCTTTCACAATATACCCTTATATTTTGCCAACTACTGCACATAACTTTTTATGCTGGTACTGTTTCTCCTACATGTTTCGGCTGTTACTGCCAGCCGAAACATGATGGAGAAGCAGTACCAGCATAAAAAGTTATGTGCAGTAGTTGGCAAAATAAAAGTGTATATTGTGAGGGTAACTGTATTTTTACGCCGTCCCCTGCACTTCAGGAAAGGAATGCTACCCTCCAATACTAGTCCAAGCTCACAGGTACGTTAGTCTGACAACCTGCAAGCCACCACAGAAGCTTCGAGAAATAGATGATCACTGAAATAAATTCTGTCGAGGATGTCACACAATATCAGGCTGTAACCCAGCCAGAAGTCTGACAGTTGCAGAATATGTGTGGGATCACAGCAAACTGTGCGTGCGGAACATTTGGCATGTCCAAGTGGACGCTCTGGGCCATAGATCTTTCATTACTAACTGTCAGATACAATACATCGTTAATAATGCAGGTTCCTCTCAGTGCTAAATGTGATCCGAAGTTTCATCGTCCATCACAAGGGGCAGTTCTCTAATCAACAAGAAGCACTGAATTAAAAGTTCGTGCAGTACTGTTCGTGGCTTACTGCCTTGTCATGTGGTTGGAATTGTTATTATTTAATACATAACTGCATGCACCAAGAGTCCTCCTTGAAAAGCAAATCGTTCCACAGCTAGTTCATAAATTATCGGCATTTTGTTGACCCCGAAGGTTCACTACCGTGTTCACAACAGCCCGCCACTTGTTCCTATTCTAATCCAGACCAATGCAGTGCAAACACCCTCCTCCATTCTATGTCCTGAAGATCCGCTTTAACATTATACTGCCATATACGCCTAGGTATTCCTGGTGGTCTCTTTCCCTCAAGTTTCCCCAACAAAACCTTAAATTCACGTGCTACGTGCCCCAACCATCTCACTCTTCAGGGATTGTTTAATACACACATCTGACTTTATTATCGTTCCCTCGTGACTTACAGGTTACATTTAATAGTTTAAATCCCACATACAACTCAGCAACTCAGGTCTCTTTTTGAATATGCTCCAAGGGATGTCACTAATGATGAGATAATATTCAAACCATGTTGGTAGACAACGAATATGATTACTATGTTTTGGTCATTACTGAATGATCCGACGCGGAATAGAAAGGCATGTACGTAATTCAAAAGCCGCACTTTGCAAAGGAACATAAATGCAAATACACTGGCATTAGTGAAAGCCGTAACTAATTCAACTTAATGCAAGAAGATGGAAAATAACAACTGGCCAGGATTATCTGGCTCTGGAGGAAGTGCCGATGAAGTATTCGTACTTACGGCTCAGGCCTTCTTTACCGTCTGTGTCCTACAGCAGCTTACCTGCAACCAAACAGAAAGTATCAGTTAGTTGTAGGAAGTGACCCTAACAAAGTGTCTGAAGAATTCTGCTGTTGTAAACGGATCAGTTTCCTTTCAAGCCGCAATAGCAAACAGTAATTCTGGGGCACATACACACACATAACTACGCTGAGCACACTGAAACTGAACCCCTGAAATGACGCAGTGAACATCAACGTTCCTCCGAACTCACCCGCCGTCACAGCTGCCACGTCGTTAGTCGCTTCTAATGAGAGTTCTGTCGTCAGTAATTTTCTAATGGCAGAACGACTGGCACCAATGTACAGACGCCTAGCTCCATGGTCCAGAGCCTTTGTTGAGAACTGACAAGAGCCAGAGAGGATGGTAAGTACTTGTGGACCATGGCTTTAATACGAAGTGAATCCCATACACCAAGCCTTTATTTTACGCCCCAATTGTGTTCCTGCAAAAGAGGCCGTAAATAAAAAATGATATTCCTATAATAAATAATGAAACAGGTAAAGGTTAGCGTAATAGAGCGCAGCCAGCCAAAGGGCGTTAAACCGAAAATGAGAAAGCGCAAATTCAGAAGTTGTGTACATTGGCAACGGGCCTGATATAAAAAGGCAAAAAACGAGTGGGGCGTAAAAAAGGGGGAACTATGTGTACTGACAGGTATGAAACATGCAGGATTTTAGATAGTGACTACTACTGGCACTCACAATTACAAGTCGTTTTTTACTGTATCACAAATACAGTAGACAGCTACGAGACACACACACGATGCTAGTTCAGCATTAATTCAGCACTCGACCTGTGATAACTGACTTGACATTAACTGTGTAACAATTAGCGTAATTACGTTCCCTGTGCTAACAAAGGAAACACTTCCTGAGTATGACCAGACATCAAGTTGGAACATGTTGAGGACATTCTAAAAACTGACCTGCAATAAACCGACGTTTTTAACGCCATGTCTGATTATTTAACATAACTTTCCCGTGTAACGTAGCGGTCTGGAATTCAGCTCAAGATCCTATCACATCACGTCATGGCGCAACAAAAGCGAACGTTTCACCAACATTATGGACCAGTTCCAGCGCATGCCACACCGAAATTCACTAAGCACGGTAACAACACAGCAATCCTATCGATCCGAAAGCCTTCACAGGCCCTAACCAAAACGCACACAAGCAGCACAGTAATATCGTAATGACGCGATGACGTGCCGGGAGTTACAAGACGCGTGGCATTTCGCACACGAAATAAAAAACGTACTTGACCGTGACTGCCTTCTCAGTGACCCAAAATATGACCAATACAGCGTACGTTTACAAGCGTTCATTACGAACCCCCCCCAACCCCCGAAAATTAAAAAGACTCTCCCGTCTGTGGGCTGGGACAGTGTAGTAGCTATAGCACTCGCTACGAGAGGTGCGGTCCGGGGTTCGAATTCCGGAGGGAGAAAAATTTTTTGCACCCGTCCAGACCGGCTCTGGGGCCCATCCTGTCTCTGGATATTGGGTACCGGGTCGGGGGCACAGCGGCCGGGACCGTGGCGTTCACCATCCACCCCCGTCTAGCACCGAGGCTAAAGAAAGAGTACAGCTATACCTCTACTCCCCTTCTGGGCCTTCACGGACTGTTACAGAGTGAACTTTATGTACGTCTGTGAACTACTATAAGCGACTTCATCGTTCGTCAGGTGTTTATGACATTCAGTACCGTTTCTTTAAATGAAGCTGTACAGCACGGGCATGGTTCACGAAAACCGTTCAGTGACAGCCATACTTTATTTACGGGCGTCAATAAATTCTACACATACTTTCCCTACTTCCTGACCGATGCCGACGAAATTCGATACCAACAGTCTCCACGTTAACATGGTTCAGCCGTTGCTGGTTGTATGAAAATGTATGTAGTGCAAGGCATACTTAAGGGCATAAATAAGCTTGTCCGCAATGTATACATTTTTCACCAGATTCTGAACAAATTCGGTACTGGACATGTCCACAAAAATGATTAAAAAGCGCTGTGTGTTTAATGACAATGAACCCCTTCACGTTTCTTAGGATGTGCCAAAATATCCATCGAAACCCGACATCCTACGTACTGCTTCGTTACATACTGCATTCTTCAGGCTCCTTTCTAAAACATAAGTTTTCGCTGTCCACGCCACGGGGGCATATAGGGGGAAAAGACGTACAGCTCATCTCCTTCTTAACCTCGGTGTTTTACCCCCGGGAAAAGAACGATGATACCCATCGAATAGGAGGCTGGGTAAGCCCCACAGCCGGTCTAGGCGTTGTCGAGAGAAGTCTCTTTGCCCCTACACAGAAGGGAAAAAATTAAGTAAAAATAATGAGCTGGGCCCGAAATATATGTAATAGGAAAGTACGCTTAATTGCTACGACGAAGGGTTGTTAGCATCCCCCTAAACTCCAGTCTTTCGGAATCCTAAATGCCCGATTCCCGACAGTACTGTGATTCCAAATCGGTACGGGACTAATTGTAACACAGAAAATCCACGGGGAACCAGCGATATAAAACACGCAATATTTCTCGTACGAACTCGACTGGGAAGTAAGTTTGTTAAGTGATGCAGCTCCTCGCCACACAACGCCACACTGACGCAGGCTCACAACAATACTGATGAACTGAGATAAGAGACACAAAAGGGAACTGCCACTAGCATCTTACTGGTTCACAGTGTGTGAGAACAGAAGACGGCGCTGAGCGCACGTGAGTGGAATCTTATCACTTCCTAACATGTCCAATATCAGTTCTTGGAACAGAACTGTTCCGCTCTGATCTGGTTCTTCAGGTTCCTCCGCAGTTGTAAGATGCTTTCTTGTCTCGAACTCAGCGTTTGCTGTTCAACATATTCTGTAGCAGCAAACAGACGCTGCGGCTGTGCAAATGTACACATACATAGTCTTTATAACGGCATATTACTACCCCCCC
The DNA here is from genome assembly GCA_013340265.1 of Coptotermes formosanus. Lineage (NCBI taxonomy): Eukaryota > Metazoa > Arthropoda > Insecta > Blattodea > Rhinotermitidae > Coptotermes > Coptotermes formosanus. Next base: position 343,562 of record BLKM01000354.1, on the reverse strand, counting down.
CCCCCCACAAAAATCTTGTCTCTGCCGGGATTCGAACCACATTCCTCGACTCTCCAGTCTGTATCCCCGTCACTATACCGACTATGTACGTATGTTACTCATTCTCAGGCCCTACCGTCGTAGTTTTCGCGTAGTAATCCCTCGCTTTTCGCGCGGGTTAAGTTCCAAGACCCACGCGCGAAAAGAGAAAATCCGCAACTGACTGACTGCCCCCACCCAAAAAACAATATTACCGTGTTCTTTACAGTGTCTTTCTTTTCTTTGAAGAAACCTTGTGATAAGGAGTTGCTTCTTTTCCTTCAGCTCCTTGAACATCGTGCGGCATGGCTCGAAAGTGTCGAAAAATGCTGCTACTTCTATCCACTGAACGGTCCAAGTGATGTTTTTATCCTTGGGGCAACTCTGCAAATTTACGAACACGCGCGGTACGGAGCAGCCAAAAGCAAGGGATAACTACTTCCACACACGGCAGCACTTCAGTTCCGAACTGTGCCATGTAAACAGGGAAAGAAAGAAAGAAAGAAAGAAAGAAAGAAAGAAAGAAAGAAAGAAAGAAAGAAAGAAAGAAAGAAAAAAGAAAGAAAGAAAGAAGGAAAGAAAGAAAGAAAGGAAGAAAGAAAGAAAGAAAGAAAGAAAGAAAGAAAGGGCTAAAGAATGAAGATGTTAAAGATACAACTCTTCGTTGAATCTCAGCAGGTTTTTCCACGAATTAAGATGCGGCGTTATGAGCGTTAACTTGCCTTATCAACAGGCCAAGAGGTAGTGGCGGTAAATACAGAAGTACACGCATCCTGAACTGCGGTGCTGGATGGAAGTAAGCAATCACACGCTACGGCCGCCTTTACTGACTCGACACGATGCTGGAAGACCCATACGCATGGGCGTGGCAGCGGAAAGAAACTTGTCTACACCTGCCAAGAATTGAACCCCAGTTGCCCAATCCGATGTCATCCACGCTACCGACAGCTGTGGAGTTAAAGTGCGACATTCCGTCTATACCCATCCGCTAAAGCACAAAATATCTTTTAAACGTATCTGCGACAGAAGTTGCTGATTTTTAATGAGATCTGTGTTTATGTCGTGTGCTCAAGTGTTGCCTTTTTTAGACCCACTGTATCAAATCTACTGTGCACGTCATGGCAGGTGGAAGTTACAGTAAATACGTCTGGGACAAAACTGAATTCACTCGACAGCTTACAGGCTACGCTCCCGATAACAATTTCATCAAAATTGGTTTATAACGTCGGACGTAAAACACGCGGTCGGACAAGGAGCACCTTCTATTATACGTTCATTTTACACGGCGATCTCATAAAAATCCGGTACAAAACAAACGCCGTCAATTCCGTTCCGAACACATTTTACAAAACCTCAGTAGAAGCAACAGTGAGGATATGGACATATATATTGTCTGATTTCATCCACAGATGAATAGAAAACGTTTCATACAAAACCAGTCAGCCGTACAGATTCAAATGAAGCGAATATACCTCACGCAGACATTCCAAAAGTTCCATTTATACGATTGACGCCAGCTGTCTTAACAGAAGCGAAATCGCTGCTACACATTCACGGAATCCCTGTTACCAATCGTCTTCTTTATCACAATTCACTAACATTATACATTCCAGTTGGTAAAACGTTTAAATGAATAACATGTTTTTTGAATGACAGACAGCTGGTCAGATCGCAAATATTATGCACATACTGAAAAAATATTCTGTGTCGAATGACGTACAATCTGGTCAAAACATAAATCAGAATGTTTTTAAACTCGAAGAAAGTCACCATTTGTAAAACGCAGACAATGCGAGGGCATCTGATTTCCCTAATATGTTTTAGTGCTCTCTGCCCGCAATGTGCCAACTGAATAGGAGGTCCGCGTCCCGTATGACACAGACCACTATATGGAGAATAATGAAAATGTACATTGGGAGTCTGCAATGAAACATGTCGGGCACATTTAGTACTGGGCCGTACGTATCCACGCAAAATTCCAATGTACCGTTCTCGCACGTGAAGGTAATGTGTGTTATGTATAACAGCACGCGCCTACAACACAACTGCACACATTCTCAAAAAATCTAGCAGCCCCCTCAAAATTCTACGTGCCAGAAAGGTGAGATAAAGCAAGCTTCAGACTGAGGACTCACAAATACATATTATAGGCGTCCCCGTACAAAATTTAGCTGTCATTGCAACCTGACGCCCGGGATATGCACACCCCAGCCCTGCAATATGGTTCTTTTTAGCAGCTGCAGAAAATAGTTCGGCCGCCCAGGCTGGACAAAGGGGGGCCACTGGCGTCAATTTGGGGCTGGGAGGCAGCAGCGTCAACAAAACCAGCAGCCTACACACTGCAATACATTTTCGATGTCCGTCCTGTGTATCGTTAAACGGCTGCCGTGAGCGACCTTCAGTCGGTTCTGAAAGCCGAGCAACGGCGCGACACACGAAAATATTTGTAAGTTTGGTACAGTCACTATGACGTACAGACGACGAACACAACACTACACAGACATGGTTCCACGAAATGCTTGCTTTATATGAATTATTCTTCGAGTACTTCTACCACATTCCTACACGCCTGAATCACCTGACCATCAGCTTTCAAGAAGCAGTTTTACTTCGTGATACACGAGCTCCAAGTTCAATACCACCAATGGAAGCGACCCAGCGGCGCCAAAAAGGGGGGGGGGGCCCCCCCCCCGGCGGGGCTGCACCCCCCAGACCCCCCCCCAACCGAATTTAAAAAACGCATTTTGGAGTCACAATGATATCAGAACTTTTACGTGATTTACCCTTCAGCCGAAATCAACCACTGAAATCGGCTGATGACTAGTACATTAGAATTTTGAAAAATAAATTAACGAAATTACAAAAAACAAGATTGGACATAATTGCGTCATAGAACATGTAGTTATATTTGTATGTAGCCTAGATAAATGGAGCTGCGAACAGTGTTATGTTACAGCAATACGACATAATTAGAATTCAAACATAAATTATACATAGCCTCAGGGTCAGCTCCCCCCCCCCCCCCCAATCCAATGAAAAATTCTGGCCGCGCACCTGAAACGACCCACCACCTCCACCCCACCCAAACTTCAACAAACTGTCGATACCGGTTTCCAAAAACATACAACAATCATTAACATTTATAAACTAACGCTCTTAACCACAGGTCATTAAAGTAGCTATACGGAAAATCAGCCACATCACTTCAGTAATTGGCTGAGTAATATTCAGTGTTTGTGACATTCAGAGGTACAATACTCGTAGCTGGTGGTCACACCTGAGACTCGTTTGATTCTAACTGCGCCGGAACAGCCATCACAATTACTCACTGCTGCCAGCAGCACAACTGTGTTTGATCGCGTTACGAACAGAAGCCACAAAAACACAACAGCTGCCACTGACGTCAACAACTTGCGAGGACAAGGCGCCCCACTACAGCTCACCGCCCCGTTACACATATTCATATTCCTACACATCTTTCAGTATCAGCATTAAAGGTAAAGCTGTGCCTTTCTACGCCATGAAAATATACGGAAGGAGTAGAGGTATACCTCCACTTGTTCTGAAACTCAGCACTAGTTTGGAGTAAGTGGTTAACGTCACGCCCCGACCGTTTGACCCCACCCCGGTAAATAACGCCAGTACCCATTCAGTAGGAGGCCACAGAGCCGGTCTGGACGTTGCAGAAGACAGAACTCTCTTGCCCCTGCCGGGATTCGAACCCTGTATCGTCCAGCCGGTAGCCCAGCCACTACAGCTACTCAGCACTACTACAACTGTGTCATGTAATTTTTGTGAAGACATCTTCCTAACACAGGGATCCTGTACAAGTTACATTTTTCGGATATAATCTCTAAGTTGCTCATCGTTCCGACGACTTAACTGCTACCTTACAAACAATATTTCGTAACACACAGCGTGCGGATATGTTTATAGTCTAAAAAAATTCCAAATGATTTGCTCAAAGGGTTTATATCGACTTTTCCAACCGCCACCGAAATTCACCATTTTATTATTTTACATTCCACAGAACAATTATCGAAACAAACGTTGCACTCCCCACCCCCCACCCCATGTTTTAGCATCGTAATTCCAAAATCCCACTTATGTGGCGCGTGTCACTGCCGCCTCACAGGTCCAGGAATCCGCCATGTTGTTATTTCTATTTGCAGGAAATGTACGACGTTCTGGTGACCTGCAATGATACAACTTTGATACCAAGATTCGCGAAAACAGAATCATTACTTGAAAACTGAAACGCGAACATACATCCCCATCCAGACGCGCGCGCGCGCACTCAAACCATCAGCATAGTTACCTCAAAGGCGCGATTCCTTCTCTGTCAGGACAGGAAATGGATGTAGCTACCTGTGCTTAATTACAGTCCACAAACCACGAGATGATACCTGAGGGGGTGTAGGTGTGTCTGGAGCGGTTCGGCGGACTGCAGGGCACAGGGTTGACTACTACATCGCTATCGGTAGGAGTGACACTGTTGTACTACTAATATACAATGTGAAAACATTAAGCATTTCGAGCAGCGTGTAGTGAACGAGCGGACTGTCCGAATGCTTCCAGGATGGGTAGTATCAAAACGCCATTCGCCACGAAATCTTGCGCATGCGCATCTATCGCATTCTTAGCAGGGATCATCTCCTCGTCTGTGGACAGTAAGCGCCACAGCTGGAGGAATAGCTCTAATCAGTGTTAACCTCAGAACCAGATACTGGTGAGCAATCTACTGCATATACGCAAGACCCTACCGCGCGGAGAAACAGCACCCGGAACACAGCGGATATACACAGCCGGTACGGACACGGTGGCGAAGAACAAAATGTCTACCCCAACCGGGAATCGAATTGTTTTCATCCAGCCCATACCACAGTTACTGTAACTCCTTGTCACAAACGTTACCAATAATAAGCAACACGGTGTGTGAAAATCCGGAACGGCACGGTATGCAACCGACTGCCCTGTTCCTAAGAGACAGCTACAATCAACATGCGAACATTTTTATGTCACTGATACGAAGTTGCAGAAGAAGAATAAAAAGAAGAAAAGTGAATGTAAAAACACACAAATGAGCCTGCAACAAACGGACGTCAAATACTCCCCTATGACTACTGAAGTTCACCACAAAGTAAACACCAGAGGGGAACTTCCGGAGAAGTGACATCTTCCAACTCTATTAATTATATCATGTAAATTTCGTAGCGGTATATTGAGGTTGGGTTCCATTAAAGCTTCCCCGTACTCCGAGCAACTCATCTGTCGTCCAACACGTCATCAACTCCAACTCATTCTTTCTACCAGAGATGGGAAACTTGAGGGAGAAACATCCACTCCAATGTGCATGTCAGGGGACTGGGAAGGGACGCACAGTAGCAGACGATAGCATGAGGGTTGGAATAGAGAGACGCTAGCTATCAAGAGGAAGGAGACGCAATACGTGACCAGCGTCGCTGAATAGCTGCCCTGCATACGTGAGCCAATCAAAACACATTTACACGGTTTAGAGTCCCTAGGCCCATGGGACAGATACGCCTATAGGTGTGAAAGTATAAGCAACATGATCCTCGTCACTGTATCTGATTTTATGGCTTCTGTTTACACGACAGAAAACAGCGCGAAATGTGGCAAAGTGTCCCAAAATGTCCTGCAATGCCAGATGTCTCTCAACAGGACCCGAGGACAGACAATGCAGAGCAATAAAATTCTGAAAGAGGGGTGCAGGGATTTGAAATTGTTTCACATTCCGCTTGTCATGAATTATTACAGCAGTTTCGAACCCATGGAGTGAGGAAAGTGTACGTAACTCATCGCAGGACACGCGTGAAGCAGCAGCTTCGCTAGAAATATTGCCTCCACAGGATATCGTTATATAATTAGTCTAGGCAGGGCCACCATTTGTTTGTCGGAATTTCTGAAGTTTGTTTTCATGGAAACCAAATATAACAGCATCGATGGCAGCAATAAACGGCAATGGAAGGCGTGTTTCAGTTACAGTGTCGACTTTTTTCGAGAAACATAGCAACACCGCTTCTTCTTTCACTCTCTTCACACAAGAAGAAGGCGAGCACAAAGAACATAAAACTCGGATCAAACAGCCGTGAGGAAAACTACCGTGGTCTTTGCCGATAAGCGATGGGGCCAATTGCGAATGGTGAGGGGAAAAGGATTTCGACGTAAACTGTCACTGTCCTAATACTGGCACTATACTGACATATGCCTAGAGGAACACAGCGAAATTACGAAAGCCGTAAGGAAGACGGACGGCGTTTCGGTAGGCATCCAAACTGGGCACCTGCCGGACACAAGTGTACAGTGCTAAAGTTACCGAGTCTGCGCCGTGACTTCTTCAGGCATTAGTTGTCAAGGCTCTCCCACAAATGTACCTTCTGTTACGGAATCCGAAGGTTCATTACCGCGTTCGCAACAGCCCGCTACTGGTCCCTAACCCAAGCCAGATGAATCCACTCCACACCCTCACATCCCACTCACTCTGCAAGCTCTGCCAGGCACAGACGACAAACAATACTGAGGAACACGTGAAACGCACTCGAAACGCGGCCCGGCTATATGCTACAATGATACCTTCAAATAAACTTGTACCATCTCCTTCAAACGCCCTTCCTTTCCACCGTTAACTACCAGCTTCCATTCTATTCTCATCCGACAATGTTCATACACAATCGTTAATAATTTAAAATGCGATCAACTGAAGCTACATTGAATCGACAGTCCCTTAGTCACCGCTCCCTTAACCGGCTTTCCGGCTTTGCCACCTTGACACTGAACAAAAAAATAGGGCAAAATGACCGAACTCAGTAACCTACTTTTTATTACGCCCATCTAAAAATATCATTCTATAGTGTATATGTAACTGATAAACCGCCGTTTTTTCCCCCAGTGATGACTTTTCACATCATACTGCATTTACGTTACTTTTCATTCATTTACTACTTGAAGGGATCGAAAGACCAAACACACAGCCCCGTGTGTGCCGGATAAGCGGGAGGCCACAGAATTACGCAAATTTAGTTTAATCCAACACCTCTGCCGTCAGCAAACACCGGAATCGACTTGGGCACATGTGAAAGTCAGTCTGTAACTTAATGTAATTGGCTGTACTTGTTCCGAAGATATCGGTACATAAATAACACACTAACTTAAACGAACGGCTCCTGCCCCCTTTAATTTTCAGCAGCAACCTAATGTTTATACCGCACTGAGCCAGCCAGTCTCTCAGCTGTGATACGCACAGTACGCATCTGTGTAGACCCGACAGGCTCGGAGTAATGCATCACAGCAGAACAAGAGAAGTGTCGTACTCCTGTCCACAGGCTCTCTCCTACAAAAGCATCCGTCCGATACGCATCCATCAACCCTTCAGCTGACGCACTCCATCTTCGTGCAAAATTTCTTTCATCATGAGGAGCGGTAAAAGGCAGACCTATGTAAGACTGAAGCAAAATCTAACATACTTCCTTCACAGCTCTCAAGCAATACAAAATGATGGTTTTCATAAAATCAGTAAAATGTTGCAACAGATTAAAGAAATATGTTTCTGCTTCAAATGTAACGTGTGGATAATGCCTCATACAAGAGTAATGAACAGGATTCGACAATAATGATGGCATAATATAACTTATACACAACATCTCATAAGACAGCATAACACAAAAACAGGCCTGCAAGCTTACAGTTACAGATATTTCCAGCGCGGTGAGCCTTAAAATACTTCACAGCGTTGAAACCCAAACGCGCGAGGAAGTCATGCACACTGCAGGAATGCAAGTATACACTTGTGAGATCTGAAGTTTCCACAACGCTCTTGTCGAGGACGCGGGTCTTCTGCAATATGAATCCTAAGTAAACACTTTCTGTTCATACACTGAACACTGTGATAAAGAATTCACGCTTTATTTGCCTGTTGAGCTTGTGGCGCGATATGACGAACAGGACAACACTCCACTGTTGAGTTGGCGGCACCATACTGCAGAAACGACAACGCACTGTTCAGCTAGCGGCAGTGTCGACCCCAGGCAAGCCAGCGCCCCGGGCAGGCTAATAATATGGCGCCACCTCAAACCAATATCCTTTAAACGTTTTCGGCCGAGGACAGGGCTGGCGAAATTTCTGAGGACGCGTGCCCAAACTGCGGATAATTTTCGGAGAAATACTTTCGCGTCTGGCAACTTGAGTTTTACTGTCACCTTAACTCCTATTATTCCAGCTATGTCTTAGTGCCCATTATAGGTTGGCACCCCGGGCAGGTGTCCGGCTGGCCCGCCCGCCACTCAATCCTGCCATGGCTAGCGGCACTATGCTGCAGCCACAGTAACGACCCTGTACTATCGCACATCGCCCAGGCAAGAGGGTCACACGCACGTGATTCAACAGAACGCGCGAAGGTCTCATAGGTTAACACTGTGTAATGATACACGTCATAAGGAATCGAACAGACACTGAAGTACGCAGTATAACGCAGTCCATGAAATGATCAGTGTCCTTGTTTAACACATTTTTGTTGCAAACTGGTCAACATGGGTACGTACAAAAAAAAAGTACTGTCAGCTTTGTTTCAGGTACTTTTCGATATGGTGTACACACACAAATTCGCCGATGCAGTGCAGTCTGTCGTCTATTCGCTACCTTTATCCGCAGCAAGTGAAAGTGACTTCCAATGACAGGTGTGGGCTGCAACGAGCGAATTTAGGAACCGCGTTGTGTACGAAGTGGAATGTAACACTGCAGCACCTGTTTTAGATATTTAATTGTTTTAGAACACGGACTGCGTGTGAATGAAGTTAGCAACATCGTGTTACAGAATCTCTGTAGCTCGGTTGCACGGAATTTCGGAGTAAAATAATTCTTGTAATTTTACACACTTATAGACCTACATAAACAGACGTTTACGAATACTTTATGATTCTTACACAACAATTGGCCAAGAATAGGCTCTACTTCACTTACTGATTTGTTTAACAGTGCTGTCTGTATCTCTTATTACATACAATGACGAGTGCCAAGTGATAAATGAGTAATCAACTGGGACGATTTGCCTGAAGCAATGTCACAACTTTTGCGACATTTTAATGTTCTCGCAGCGGTGTTTGCTACGGATTCAGATCATTTGAAATTTGATGTCACATCTCAGAAGACCTGCTTCCTCATCCCAGATTATGCCTTGAATAACTGAGGAAATGCATGAAAGAAGTCAACACAACCGGTGTCCCTGCCAGGATTCGAACCACGCACCTCTCCAGTACAGAGCTAGAAGATTCACTGCCTGTACTATCCATCTCGGTGCCAGGCTTTTTACCTTGGGCTTACGGAGATCTGACATGATGAGGTCTGCATCCGAGAGCACCTTCCATGCTTTAACCTGATGCACTCTGGGTTCAGAATAGGAAATTAGTTAGGATTAGGGCCAGAGAGACAGCCGTCTGTGCGTGTTTATCTCTGTCTCCGGGCTTATCCCCTTCAGCAAAAGAAACACAACAAAATGAAATAAAACAAATGAAAGTTGTTCAAGCAGAGACAAGCTTCTGGGCTTGAATGATGCAAAGTTTGTTTCTGAACACACTACCTAATGCATAGTAAAAATCTGCTTAATGTAAAACCCAGAGAGAAGAGCTAATGCATTTTTTTTCTACAGAAGTCGTCACATAGAGCGCTCAACAAGTATTTCTGGAGTGCTCAAACAACAATAAGGTGGGGTGGGACGTACAGAAACTAAGACTGAGATGACAACTGTGTAGCAGAGACCACCTGACGGAATTATACATAACTTAAAGTGCCTGATATCGCAAATGATATGGAAGGGCTCTGACCGAACTGATCTGCCTCACACGTGACCAGTGGCGAATTCTTCTGAACAGACATTAACCTACCGGTTCAACAAAAATGCCAATAATTTCTTAACCCTTTAAAGACGAAGCGTATCTGTTTTATATAAGGACTCAGTGCGTACCGCGCTGTAAACACTCTCCACTTCCGTTACAAAAACCAATCTCTTAATGTTTTATAAGGCAAAAGTTGCTGTTTGTTCTGAGATCCGTACAAAACACATAAACGCAATGTGGGCACCACGTAGAATTTTTTAATGTTAAACCTGGTGGTACATAAAGTTACCGCTAGGCTTTAAAAGGTTAATAAGCAACTATCAGCTTCTTAAGAAAGACTCTGCTTCACACAGTGACTGAGTTAGCCAATCACCTAGCAATTATGAAAACAAACAGATGCTACTTTGGGGTCACACATGCATCATTCACGCACGATGTCTGCGTGCCTTTCACATGTAACAGCGAACAAACCTCATACTTGATAACAATCGTTTAACGGAAGCTCGTCTACACGGCCACCTGATACAAAGTTACATCGCACAATCTATCGTGAAGAACATGTTTTTAAAACATGCTAAAAACAAATTAATGTTACCACAGCAATCCAATACGTCAAGCTGCATAAAACTCGATGTATTCGCTGCCTGTATATGATTTTCCGTTCTCGTGGCGGCGCAAATTTAGATCGTGATTTGTTGCTTTATGGCACCATGAAGTCTTCTACGGTTGACCCATCTTCCGGTTTATTTAGAATACAGAATATCACAAACCAGCATATCGCAAACTGAAAGTTAACAAACATGACATAAACATATAAATAAACACACGTCCACCCGGTAGGTGCACGCATTATGTTCAGCCAAAATACTGACATTGACCTACCAGACTACACAGTGCGAAAACCCTTAGTTAGTAAGAATAAACAATTTGTTTCTACATCACTTTACACACACAAACACACGCGCGCGCGCACACACTGTCCAAAACAGTCATTAAATACTGCATAAAAGGCAATGCTATCGATGAATATAAAAATCAGTCCCACTTCTGAACACAATAAAATCCAGCTCCCATCACCACGTATTTGAAGCAAACGCAAAATAAGAACACTTAGTGAAACCGAACCCTCACCGCGAATAAAAGCACCGAGTGCCTTAAGTAGCCACTACAGACACACACTTTAGCTCACTAGTTTCAGCTGCGTACTGCCAAAACGTCACTTCCCCGCCCATACAACAAACTGCAATAAGTGCTCGCCTAGGGCTCAGAAAACAAAGGGTCGAAACAACGCCGTTATCCTAGACGTCTCTGCCACCGAGAGATCCGGGACTGTCGTCAACAATGACCGCGAACATCTGCAATATACGATACGGTTCTTAATAAAGATGTCGGTCCTCTTCATACCCCCTGAGAACAAACCCTTTCTTTCGCAGTATCGGTAGAGATATGAAAGACGTGACGTACGTACACGGTGAGAAAACTCGCTGATGAAAAATGAGTGGCAAAGAGAAGAAATATTAACAAAATATCGTACTTGCATTTGAGCAAATAAGATGTTGACGGAAATATTCTCAACAGATTCCTGAAATATAAGAACATTTTAAGAAATGAGGGTACGAAGAAGACGGATTAAGCACACAGGCAGCCCCGTACGATTTCCTGGAATATTTTACCACGGAAAAACACTGACTTAAGGTCTGTAAAATATAGTTTGAAGTATGTACAGTCACTAGTTTTCAACTTGGGATCCATACCGCCGTATTAACTCCACAATGCGGGATCCTTCTTGAGAAGCTAATACGCTTTCGGTTACTCACAAAACCCTACATTTTACAGTACCTCGTTCATAAACGCATTCACGTAAGACCCTGCATTTTGCCAACACCCTCAGCCACATGAGTCTAGTTCAAGACTACCCAAACTCTTGCTTTAAGATTCACTTTACTATTATCATCTGATTCAAGCCAAGGTCTTTCAACTGATCTCGTTCCCTCAGGTTTCCCCACCAAAACCTTGTCTGCGTTTATGTTATCCCCCAAACGTGCCACACGCCCCGCCCACTTCATCCTCCTCCACCTCATCACCACAATAATACTAGGCGAGTACAAGTAATGAAGTTCGCTATTACGGAATTTTCTCCGTTATCCTGTTACTTCCCCCGAAAGTATCTTCCTAGGCAAGGGCGACCCGGGGGGAGGGGGGGCTGCAGCCCGGCAGCCCCCCAAGCCCCCCAAAACTGAAAATTAAAAAAACCCGATTTTGTAGATATTATCATATCAGAAGTTTTGTGTGATTTCCCCTTCAGCCGAAATCAGCTGGTGCCTGGTACGTTAGAATTTTGACAAATACATTAATAAAATTTAAAAAAAACAAGGGGATGGGACATTGTAACTAAGTCATGGAATATGTACTTATATTAGTATGTATATAACGGCAGTTCAAGACAGTGTTACGTTGTACTCACATCATCATTTTTAAAATCAAACACGAATTAGACATAGCCTCACGGTCGGCCCCCCCCCCCCCAAAGAAAAAATTCTGGGGGCGCACCTGTTCCTAGGCACTCTGTTCTCGAAAAGGGCTTGATTGAACTGTAGTAAGGTTAGCTACTCCTACTGCGATGTTTTCTGTGCTGGTAACGGCAGTGATTTGAATGCTCTGACACCAGTCATATAAGCTACTGTGTCACCAGGGTTGCCCGCCTGCCTAGACAGCTGGTCACCTGTAGTCCGGACTACATCAGGACAGACAAGAATTGAATTGGTAATCAGTGACTGCGATGGGATATCCTAACTCCGACTGGTCTTCTCGAGCTGCACACTATACACTACACTTTCTGTATACGTACACTATTGAACCGAACACGGAATATACTCCGTTCTGATGCTCCATGTCCAGCTGTAGGTGAAGTCTACAGTCGTACGACCCCACAAATTTAAATATCCGCAACAATCCCGACTTTTGTAACAAAATTTTCCAGGCATTTGATGATGATATAATTAATTACAGACGTCCCGACAGCCACCTTCGGGGCAGGTTCCACATAAAGGCTTCTATGTACGAGGGCGAAGCGCCTAAACAAACGAAATTACATAGATATAGTCTACAAAGAGGCCTACATGTTCTTCGTTCGTCCCTGTAATTCCGCCTCGCGCTCGAAGATCTGTTGCAAGTAGAACAGCCATGCTGTCTTCCTGCAGGGCCCGTGGGGGCAATAGCATTCCGCGACCCTACATACAGGCTCGTCTTTATGGGGGCCCGAGAACGCTTGTTACGTGCGTCGGTCTCATTACACCCGTCGGAACATGGATGCTGTGTAGCTATTCGCTATGCTGTAGGTAATTCTAGTTTATGTACACAGAACTACTGCAGAGCGCTGCCATCTCAAAATCCCTTACAAGTAGTATAGATGTGTAATGATGACGGTAAACCTACGTGCACAATCATCCAAACAAGCTGTCATCACCAACTTTACTGTACGTAAGCAGGTTGCGCAATTATTTAACGGAAGACGTCAGTCCATTCTCTTATTCTTCCTATAACTGTGTTCAATTCGAATTTCGCAAGGTCTTACATAATACACATTTTAAAATTCGGAACCTAGGTCTATTCTCTTAAGATATGTACACCCTCTCGCCCTTTAGACTTCAAGAATCACAGTCCAGTTCTCGTATCTTGAAACTTTCGGGGCGAGGAAGTGGGGAACAACGAAAGGAGAGGGAGGGGCATGGTATGAAAATGGTAGCCACTTTATGGCCCTACGTATCAGTGAACAATACCAGTCCCAAATACATCGACCCCTAGAACACTGGGAGCCGGCAAAGTCACTCTAATGTAAGTGACAAATGCTTTTGGACAGGTAGTAGTTCATGAGTCATACACACTGGCCTGGCGAATACCCGCCGCATACTGCCCGTATTCCTTAAATACCTTCCAAGTATCAAGATACGGGAACTGCACTGTACACAGGCTGCTACAAGGAACGTGCGGCGAACCTCAGGTCGTTATAATCAGTGAACGGGTCGAAATCTTCACACGTCACCTAGACATCGCCCGTCCAGACACAGCTACCCCACCACTGGAGCAAACTCGCCCTTACTGTGTGCACACATCCACCCGTGGGCAGCAAGTTTGTGTCAGTCGCCATAAAAATAAGGATGTTTGTTCTGTGTCTGGCTATTCGTGAGAAGTGCCCGTGTTGTGACAGACGGATACACAGTTCACAAATAAAGAGTTCTCAGGCATTCATTTTGTTCACAGATTCCGTGATGGAAATTAACGGGCAGACCTTGAAAAGTACAAGCGTCGGTTTCTAAGTGTTGCCACCCAAGCAGAGGGGTATCCAACAGCGTACATCAGCAGATACGAGACAGGGCATCATTCACCACGAGCACAGAGAGAGCGGCGTATACCGCGTTCATGACAGGAGGCACTGAAAAGGCTAGTTGTTATACATGGTACATATTTTTCATTTTAGAACAGTGGAATCGTATTTTTATTGTCCATTTTTAAATCAAGTTTAAACACTGTCCTATCAGAGAAGAGTATTCAAATATTGAGAGAGATCTGCGCTCTTCTGGGATACTACGCGGCGTCGTGTGGTAACTGTTTACCGACGTTTCGGGACAACGTATCGGTCCCATCTTAAATTACCACACGACGCCGCGTAATATCCCAGCAGAGCGCCCATCTCATCAACATCGCTGCGGTAGCCTGAAATTAAGGTTATCCAAATGTTGATGGGAAACGAAAACTATGGAGGTGTCAAAACAAGCGCGTAACGTACCAAATCTGCTTATTTTGGGTCCTCGACACGGTCCTCTTAAAACAAATCTACGAGGTAGTCCGAACCAAAATTGTAACCTAGAAAAAGAACACAAAAATGCAAAAAAAAAAAACGTTGAAGAAGCTGGTCATAACTTACAAAATCGTAAGCGATGGCCGAAGGTAGAAGACCCGGCAAAGGAAGTGACATATGAAGCACTAAGTTGCCAAACCGAAGAAGAAATATTCTAAAACAGCAACTGCATTGACGTTTGGACTGTGGCTTAATGTCATTATATAGCCTATGCGTTTGTCACTGACTGTATCAACAAACGACCTGATTACTTTCGAAACAGAAGTCCAGGCAGTATCATCTCTCCAACAGACACTCTCCGGGAAGAACCCTAACCTCACAACCCGTTCCAAAAGAAACTTACTAATGGGGAAAAGATATTACGTCCGCGGCTTTTGTTTTCACAGAAAACTGCGAGGCCTTATTGTTTTGACTGAGAGCCTCTTCTGCCACTCTGTGCCACTCTTTATAGAACTTCGTTTCTTTGAGTGGAGACAGCTGAAAAGAAAAATAGCGGCAAAGAAAATGGCGCGCAGAATCCGCAATCAATGGTTCTGTAGCTAATAACAGAAAACAAGGAGCAGGACCCCGATCGCTCGTTTGACCCCTGACCTCGCGACATCTGTAGATGGCTAAGGAAAACATTGTAAGGTCAATTGCTGATGTACCCTAAAATGTCACGATAAAAAGTAGTTCCGATTCGTAACAACTACGCTCCACTGCCAAGCAGAGAAGTAGGCTCAGTTACAACGAGACAATTGACTTAACCATTCTATAAACAGTGCAGTACACGAGACGACATAAGCAATGATACTTCCTTCTCATCTCACTTGCTGTTGAAAAATGCTCCACTTAACGAACGTCGGTTGGTTGACATTCCTGTTTCGTACACAGTTAAGTCTTGGGGAGACGGCCGTCGGTCTGCGCTGACCGGTAATTTGCATGATGCCTCTTAGTCCCTACGCGAAATGATGACACACGACCTTAAGGCAGGCAACGAACGCATCTTCTTGATGTATCTGACAACTGACTGTTCACAAAGCATCGCAACTTGCTCAAAACGGGCCAATCCTCGTAACGTTCAACGGCACCAAACTCTGCGCTTAATACAGCGTCGCTGATCAGCTTATGAATGATCAAGCAATGTATGAAATGATCAAGCTATTGCCCTCAAGCTACGAGACACACATGGTTATAGCAGAATCTTCAGCCACTTGCGGCTTAAAGTGGTCTGTTTACTGTGTGGATTGAAGCACTTAATACGAACAAAGGGCGGCGCCTTGCACATTCAGGGACTGCCTAATGCTTTCCAACCTGTTCTACTTAGCCTATTTATAAACGGATTTGCATCTCAAGAGGACCCAAATCCATTAAACTGTTTCAGAATTCAATCTGCCGCCAGTACAACAACCTGCAGCAAAGACTTTATTTCACACTTCAGGCTACGACACATCAGCGTACACTATAGAATCGCCCGCTGACTCTGTTCACTCCTGTTAAAGGCAAGGATGGATGTCGCCATCTACTTAGCTGTCCCGCCGTTGCTGTTATGATAATGGAAGCCTTCGAATGAACTGATCTCCCCTCTAAAGGCATCAACAAAATGCTTGCAACTGGCGGTACCGTAAGTCACAAAGAATAGTGCGAGGGTGTATCAACTGTTAAGCACATTTTGAGGACAGTCGACGTCTCCCTATTTTACGGGTAGACAAAAATTTCCGTGCGCTAAGACGCCACGTCTGGAATACAAATTGCAGGAGTGGAGGCATAGCTCCAAAAATCCCTACGCCTCAGCACTCGATGCAGGGAAGTTGCCCGCTTCACGCCCCGACCGCTTTACCCACGGGGATAGAACCCAGGTACCCCCCTGAACAGGAAAAATAATAAGCCAATACGTCAGTGTAGATCCCGTGTAAACGACAAAAATCTTGGGAATCGAGCCCCAGCCCCCACCCCCCCCCCCGCCCCCCGTCGTCCAGCCCACAGCCTCACTCCTGCTGCTGACACAGCTGACCCAGCAGCTCTCTGCCTTCCATTACGCGTCATTCCAACAGAAAGGCGCATTAAATAAATGCATTAACAGCATTAAATGCGGGTCCCGACAGGGGAACTAACTTCTGCCTTCATATTTACAGTACTGGTATTCGCGTGCGTTAAACTTTACGCGTGAGCACTTCTCGACTTCAGATCACGGTGATTCACTTGCGAAGTATGGTGACCAGGGCTGCCTGCAGATGTTCACACACAAGCTGAAGGCAGATAACGACATGAATCTGTGCATTAATGACGTGGCGTGTCTGTCCGTCCGATCGACAGCATAAGCTGTCGGCCTACTTGACCAGTTCCAGTGAACAGTGGAGCAGTCAACATTCCGGTACACTGTTTTGTGACACTAACTTGACAGGCCTCAGAAATTATTGAAAAATTAACAGTCGTTCAGCCAGTACACACACTGCCCTCGGAACCTACAGACACCAATATGTGCAGGCCACAACCTCCGCCCCGGGCCCCCCCCACCCCACTCCTGAGTTAATGTTCTTTACACTCTGGACGTAATTTTCTGAATTTTGAAGAGTTAATGCGTCACCAAAATGTTGAAACTGAACAGCAGCTAAGCGATGCCTACTTCGAAAATAAAGCAATGGAGAATCACACACCTAACGAAAGGCAGTGGATACCTTCCACTGTTAAATAAAGGTAAATTCTACCCCGTGCATTCACATTACGCAGGCAACTGTGTGTATTCACCTCGGTGCACGTATGTTGATAAGTTTTACAAGCTGCAATTGGGGAAGTGCTTAAAGCTCTGAAGCACGCAAAACTGCAATCTTGTTCTTCCCCAGAACAGCATCGCTTTGTTACAAAGTCCCATGGGTTCGCCCGCCTGCCCTTCTGATAAAAGTAGCATGAAGATAACGTCATGAGACAGGCTTACGTAAAAATCAGTACGTACCTCACAGTAAACACTCCCTGTAAAAGCACAATCGCTTTAATCGCAGTTTGTTGTGTTATAAGAAACACGTACGTACACGGTTTGGGCAAATTCAGTTTTGATTTTTAAACAGGTGATGCAGTGACGTACAGGGGCCAATGTGTAGGAATGACTGACACAGAACTTCGGATAAGACGTGACAGGGACAGGGAAATACTACGTGGCGTTTTAAACACAAGGAGTTGTGCCACATGGACGGCTGAGAACTTCTTGACACTATAAGACACTATCAGTTTCTTACGAAAAATTGTGGACCATGGATTTCGAACCAGATGCTGATGTGCCACATACATGAAACGATGCGATTCGTGTTGGTTCAGGCTGTGTTCCGATGGAATCAAGTCGTCCACCATCGGAAAGCACGCAAAATTCTCTCGATCCGCAACGCCAGCTTGCAGGATTTAGTGTGGGGCTTGAATCTGCATTGGGATATGTATTTTTAATGTGCCATTACATTATAAGTTGATTTCCATATCGAAATCCGCCATTAGAGGAACTGAAGCGCAGAATATAACCGCCAGACCTCTCCCATACAGGGAGGAAGAAAGAATGCCCCATACAGTTAAATACGGACTTACTATACTCAGACCCGGTCACTGGAAACAGCCGTACATCGGACCACTGTGCCAGCGCATTGCGCCGCGAAGTAGAATGACACCGAGTAAAACACAGTTCGAGTTATTGCTATATATAGGCTACGAACGCATGTTTTCTTCATTTCACGTCACAGTTTATAATTCTGACGTGTCGAATAAGTTGTGGCTGCTTCTCACAGTAAACATACGAATGAGTTTTCGCAGCTTCTCACATTAAACATACAAATGAGTTACGGCAGCTTCTCACAACGAACATACGAAAGAAGACAACCTGTCCCAAAACTAATCGCAAAGCCCATTCCTTTGTCGTCCAGCCCGCAGCCCAGCCATTATACCGACTGAGCCATCTGGGAACCACAAATAATCTGGTTCTCTGATTACCAAGCGCCGTTACATAACCGGCTTGCGCTGCCGAAAATGTTGGTCTCATATATCATACGCACGCGTATTGGCGGCTGGTCCAGCAAAGACAAGGATAATTAATCACGCAGAGAACTGTGGCGCTCGCTCCTCTGCCAAGACCACACAGACGGAAACATCGTCACCACCTCAACACACAGTAAATCACTGCGCACTTTCGCTCTCTGCAGAACTTCACGCTCTAGATGTGTACTCCGAAGGTACTGCAGAACCGCCACGCTCTAGATGCGTAGTAAAGACGGCACTGCAGAACTGCCACGCTCGAGACGTGTACTCGCAGGGCACCGCAGATCTGCCACGCTCTCGACACGTACCCAGAAGGCACTGCAGAACTGCCACGCTCTAGACGTGTACTGGGAAAGCACTGCAGAACTGCCACGTCCTAGACGTGTACTCGGAATGTACTACAGAACTGTCACGCTCTAGATGTGTACTCAGAAGGCACTGCAGAACTGCCACGCTCTAGATGCGTACTAAAGAAGTCACTGCAGAACTGACACGCTCTAGACGTATACTCGCAAGGTCCTGCAGAACTGCCACGCTCTGGACATGCACCCAGAAGGCACTGCAGAACTGCCACGCTCTAGACGTGTACTGGGAGGGCAATGCAGAACTGCCACGTCCTAGATGTGCATTTGGAAGTTACTACAGAACTGCCACGCTCTAGACGTGTACTCCGAAAACACTGCAGAACTGCCACACTGTAGATGTGTATGTGTACTCGGAAGTATCACAGAACTACCACGCTCTAAATGTGTATGCGAAAGGTACTGCAGAACTGCCATGCAGATGTGTACTCGGAAATTACAGTCTCGAAAAGGACGAGACACTGAACAATTCGTCCAACAGCACGTGTTGCTATATGCCCTCCCCGTGCATGTGACACAGAACGCAGCTCTCTCACAAGCAAGATTAACCACTGACCGTGGTCCGTATACACGCCGTTATGACCTCAGCTAGGATGCGAGTAACCTGATCCCGGGTTGGATATTTTCAAACACGCTAAAACCATTTCCTTCCAAGTCCGAACTCCCCACACATGATCATCATTTAAACTGTCACTCCACGCTGTACAGCCTTTATCGCTGACAAAGTCAATAAATGCACCAGAAATATGAACGTCACGGAGTACCGATCAACACTCTTGCCTTCTAAGAGCGGCAGTTCCGAGTTCGGAACTCGGAAAGGAAACGAGACACCACAAAATGTTTCCAGCTGCCTTGCCAAGCAACAGTGCAACGATCACCCAACATTTCTGTGCTATCTCACAGTTCACACAACTCAATTTTCACTATACGTTGCAGTCCCTCTGAAACGTCGCCTATCAATAAGTATATAGGTATAGTAATATGTAACGCTAAGCCTTTCGGTACGACCGTACCATCAACAGGCGTGCAGACTGCGACGGTACTTTGAAAAACACGCACTACTTTCTATGATCATCACTCTTCACTATCAGTTCTCTTCCTATGATGTGTAAAATATATTTAGTTCAGACAGCATCGTAAAACAGATAAAGAAATAATATATTTCAATGGTGTTGGATTTTTCATGTCTGTAACCCATTTAGGCTCAGAGGATGTCAATGTCTGGCACCTCTCAGAACGTCTGGCACTCACAATGACACAAGCAGGAAAGGTTAAGGAAATTGAACTGCGATGGGAGGCGTGAAGATGGATGTGGCGACTGGCGTCTGCCCGCCCCCCGGAGTAGGAATTAGTTTAACCAAGAGATCTGCGCGCCATTTCCGCAACACCCTTCCTACTGCTTGAGCTACGAACCGGGCACCTCGTGGTTCGTTAGACGTTCAATTTAGACGAATATGATGGCGCACACATGGAAGAGGTGACAGAAATGCATGGGCACGAGCAGGATTTGGAAAACATGAACGGGCTAGACCACATAGCAAGCTTTAATGTGTTCCATGTCCGTGCACTATATTATACAAAAAAAACTTTAAACACCAACAAATGCACAAAGAATTTATTCTCGTCAATTATAACACACTCCTACATGTTTCGACCCTGCTGGGTCATCTTCAGGGAGAAACCTGCCGTTGTCGTTACACTATGGTTACACTATACAGTTTAGCGAGAATGTGCTGTTGACTGTCCCACAGTCAACAGCACATTCTCACTCAACTATAAAGGGCAACCTTAGTGTAACGATAACAAAAAAGTTCTCCCTGAAGATGACCCAGCAGGGTCGAAACCTGTAGGAGTGTGTTACGATTGATGACAAAACTCTCTTTGTGCATTTGTTGGTGTTTAAAGTTTTCTTTTGCACATAGAAAGCGTAAATGGGAGGATATTATTAACACGGATCTTAATGAAATAAGGTACCATCACTGACAAACCGCTTCGCTAAATGCTACCCGATTTCTACTTCAACTGCCCCACAGAACTTCACAGTTACGTCGCATGTTCCCCCGCGTTTACCGAGTTCATAAAGGACATCTACAAACAACATAATGTTCTGTTAAACATACAAATCCGTAAGCAGATACTGGCAGTGCCTTTTCCTAAGCTGTCTGAGACAAACCTACATTAAATTCTTGTCGTTCCCCACTCATTAGCAAATTCACAACAAAACGTAAGTCATACTGTCACTGCAGCCACTGTAAACTGGTAAATTTTCGTTTCGTGTGAAACTGTTCAGTATAGGCCGAGCCCCCCCCCCCAACAGCCCTAACTATGACACAATACCTCTGCAAGCACGGCGAGGAATAACAAACATACAGGCTCCATCCCAGCTTACAGGAACTCGGACGTCAGGCAAAACGTTACTGTGGGTTTCTTCTTCTTCTGTTAAATCGTTCTCACGTTCAATTTACTGGACTGTCCCCTGATCTGCACAGGACCTTTCTGACAGTGCGTTGGTGCCCGGGTTGCTGACGAACGCAGCCAATCCCAGTGACGAAACCTGATCCAGAGGGCAGGTCTAGCGCTAGGGTAATTGGAAGGCATTGTGTACCTTTCCGCTAGGCCTGATTCGCCACTGCCCGCCTCCCTTCCAAATCGGCTACTTTGGTACTCACAAGATAAATATTTATTTTTAAACAATTTAGAACACCCTTTTATCACTTCTGGATTTTTTTTAAGGTTCGTCATTTCCGTTTCAAAGTCGCGAGTTTCACATTTACATGCAAGTATACGAACTGTCGCCATTCAACAAGCTGAAACACGCCTGCGTCCTTACCGTACGTAATTTCTGATGTTACGGTTTCTAACTCCTCATTGCTCCTTTCACGACCAGTCGTATATTGAGGCCTTCGCGTGCTGCGGATGTAACGCTGCGTATGTTGGTAGTTACCGACGTTGTGGGACAAACCTGCCGTTCCCATCTTCGAAGTTCAAGCAGCCCAACAAGAACGGTGGGACCAAAAGGTTTTCCCGAAACATCGGTATCCATCTATCATCCTGCAACGTGTAACATCCCGAAAGAGCGAATGCCTCATCCATACTGGAGCGGAAGACTGAAACCCCCCTGTATTTGGTTAATTACACGATAGCAAGTTCCATAAAAAAATCAAACAAAAAGCTAGTAAATTGAAAACGTATTCTTCTTCACTTTTCCACCAAGATCCTACATCTTCAAAGAGAATTTTGCTAGATCTTCACCTGATTCAATAACAATTTGATAGTCACTTTAACGAAACGTAACACAATCTCGGACGCGCACAGCAATTCCTTCACATACCATCTGAAGAGCCTGCGAGAGTTTCGCCTGCTTCTCACGGTCATTTATCATTATTGGAAGTACCGCTGCTTGAGCCGGCGAGCACATGCAAATTACGCAATCCCCTTTGTACTTCGTATATATCATCATTAGAGCTTTAATTGCTTTATTTTGGACTACAACAGTCTTCATTCGGAGCGGAAACAAACGATACGGCGCAAAAAAAAACCAACGGTAACACCAACATTCGAACCGACAGAACTACAAATATGGATTAAGTCTGCAACAAAAGTTCATCGAGCAACAACAGACAGAAGGTCATAAAAGAAATAAATAATTCATACAACGCTTTAGTAGCACAGGCAAATTCACAGAACGGTGGGCACTAAATCAACAGATTCACAGTTCACGAGGCAGAGTTTACAGGAAAGAAAAGTGACGTCGACACAGTCCATCACCTACGGTTTACGGGAAAGAAAGTGACGTCGACACAATCCACCAGGTACAGTTTACAGAAAAGCAAATGACGTCGACACAGGCCATCATGTACAGTTTACAGAAAGAAAATTCAACAGAAAGTGCATGTTCACAGTCCATCACGTACCGAAACACGTCACACTGCACGATGTATGAAACTCAAAGAGTGCGTTGAGTACGTTGTCTAACAAATCGTCGACAAATGGAGCGGTCTAAAAATTTTGGGATCGGCGATATGCTAAAATACCGTCGCTGTAGGAAGAAAGCACATTACAATGTGCACTGAAGTTGTGGGGCCAATGATGGTGCAGTTAGACTTATTCTTAACGTCGAAACTAAATATAGGCGAGTGGTACCTCGACCGCTGTACCCCTGCAGAAAGTGCCCTGGTACCCAGTGAACAGGAGGCTGGGTGGGTCCCAAAACCGGTCTGGATACTTTGGAGAAGAGAAAAACGTCTTAACGGGAGATTCTTTGGGCGTCCAGCCCCTACCTACTGAACTATCCCAGCTTATTCAGGTATGTTAAAACAAAAAACACACAGCATATACGTGAGTGTACAATTGGACTCGCTAACTTGGGATAGCATCCAGTGGTTCATCCTTAAGAACACAGCAGTGACGGTTCGGAATCCATAAAGGTGGGTAATATATTGACCAGGTCACCGCTGTCGGCTTGTGAAGCACCAGCCCGTGCAACTTGTTATTACACATGCGAAAGCAGATTCTGTTCGCAAATACTCCTCTAACGCTAGGTTATAATTAAAACGACGGCAAAGCGTGTATGTTTCATGATTCTTGTTAGCCAGATATTGTGACCACAGATCATCCAGCAGAGTGTGACCATGTTAAAAACGTCTGCCATTTACATTATATGGCGCTGCGTCACAGGCCCGCTTCATATCGGCCTACTTGTTACGTAACACAGTGATCAAGCTATTTCGGGATGCTACACACTTTACCCAGTTTCGGCGCTGTCAGTGATTGCTAACGAGTTCGCGCGCCCTAAGGTAAAGGCCCTACACGGGATTCTTCACGCCTCCTCGGGAAACGTCTTTGCAAGAACAATCTGTTCGCGCCTGGGGCAATGTGACAGGAAGAAAATGGATACTTTTATGACATAGCGGGCACACACTGGACCGGAGTAACACAGTCTACTGCCATCATGAGGAAAACAGCGTATGTATTGGATTTCCGACCAAAAATATTCATACTACTACTACTACTACTACTACTACTACTACTACTACTACTACTACTACTACTACTACTACTACTACTACACTTTATTTCTACGCATAACTCACACAGAACCGATCCCAGTGGCCATGCGGTCTAGAGCATGGGTCTGCGGCCGCTCGCTTGCTGGGATTTCGGGTTCGAATCCCGCCGGGGGCATGGATGTCTGTCTCTTCTGAGTGTTGTGTTGTCAGGTTGAGGTCTCTGCGTCGGGCTGATCATTCGTCCAGAGGAGTCCTACCGAGTGTGTTGTTTTTGTGTATGACCGTGAAGCCTGGATAATGAGGACCTGGCCCACTAGGGAACACTGCGTCACGGGGGAAGAATAATCACACAGAACCTGCACTTAATAAGCAGTACGTTTAGATTCGTAACACAGAGCCCCAGTGATTCCTATCGTCGCCATTTCTGTAACTGCCAACTTACGCTACAAAATTCCTGTGGCGCAACAGTCCAACTTGAACGTCGGCCGCCTCATTGTTGAGGTTTCCAGATCATACACAATTACACGCACGCACGCGCGCGCACGCACACCGCACTCGGTAGAACTCCTCTGGAAGGGACCAGCCCGTCGCAGAGTCCGCTACCTATACAACACACAAAATTCACAAGAAACAGACAACCATTCTCCCGGCGGGAATCGAATCCATAATCCCAGCAAGCGAACGGTCGCAGACGTAGGCCTTAGACCGCGCGGCCACTGGGATCGGCAAGCTACAAACTACTTCACACATACGCAAGGACGCATGCACACGCACACGCACACGCACACGCACGCGATGCAGCTCCGTACCAAACATCGCACGCCTACCTCCAATGGGCCATCAGTTACAGGTGGCACACCCAAAGCTAATGACGCTTTTCGCACGGTCGTCATGCAATTTTATATTCTGCAACAACAGTCTGTTACACTTACAAATGTTGCATATTTTCCCGACATCTACTGCCACACGACCCTAAACTAAGTGTAGATAGAAGCGTTCCTACCCTGCCAAGTTCGGAAGGCTGCCATGTTGTTATAATTCGTCGTAGGAAGTTAAAAAGTACGGCGTTAAGATGGCCCCCCAGTAGCGCAACTTTCACACCAAATTCCTGTCAGGCAAATTTTTCAAAAACTGAAGCGGAAAGACTGTCACTCACTCACTCTCACACACACACACACACACACACACACACACACACACACACACACACACACACACACACACACACACACACACACACACACCTAGAAAGCACTCACACATTGCGTCTGAACCTTCACTTCCCTTTACTTCCACCTTCGACGTACAGCGCCACAATACGTTGCATGTTCATATCGGGCACTTTTAGTTTCAACGAGCGGAAACGAGCGTTCTCACTGCGCAAGCAGTTACCATTACGACAATCATACGAACGCAGGCTGTATCAATTCCGTGGGGTTCTCTACTATATCTGCAGCCAACTGATTAAAAAAGGGTGAACCATACTAAACCCAACCTAACATGATCAAAACGTCGATGAGCCAATGAAGTACAGACGTCTGTGGATAGTAAACTGGTGGTTAGGCACAAATACAATTCATCTACGGCTATATATATTAATCAATATGGCAAGGAATAATATTTTTTTAAAAAATACGTCCTCCTTAATTTGCTGTAATGAATGAAATTACATTAATTACCGACATAAACGAACCATTCACGGTTTACATCAGCCTGAATAATTTCTCTTGGAAATTATCAAGGACATTTGTAATTGTACTTCGCACAACCCAGGGTCTAATCCCGCCGAACCGTAACTCCTGTACCCACAGTAGAATAACGGAACAATAATTAAATGTACGCTCGTGTTTGCTCACCATACCGCAGCGGTCCTCGTGCTTCACAAGAAACGGAAATCGTTTCTGCGTTTTCAGTATAACATTGGGTACTGGATGACAAAATGTCCGATTGTTTTAAAGAGAAAGGGTGTCTAATTTTGTGTAGCTCTGTGCTTGGCTAAATCCTCATGAATCCCACTGTTGAATTGTTAGCTAATCCAATGCCGGGGCAACGTAATATCACGGCACGAAACAGCAGGATTAATACTACGACAAAAATCAGATTTAGTAAATGCGGTTACAGACCAAACAGCAGTGCTGTGACCACACACAATTGTAGCTGGTGCAGCTACGTTCTGTGCGTTGCAACAAAGTAACAGGTTTCTCACATTATAACGCCGCGATCGTCAATTTGAAGCCAAGATTAGTTCGGCGCAACCACGAATGTCGTTCGTGCTCTCTTCCGGTTCATTAATGTTAACTGTCCAACACATATAAAACAGACTTTAACACAGACGACACTAATTATGACGCTCGTGTGAGCGTTAAAATGCATCACTCAGCATTGCATAGTCTGTATTGCGACAGATCCACAGCCTCTTCCAAAGAGAGTTCTCCTGAAAGTGCGATCTAGTGCTTCCTCTTTCAACTTCCGGTACTTTTTATCTTCCTTAATTTCACCCAGCAGCTGCTCAAGTCTTCGTCTTCGTCTTCTCGTCCCGTCTTTCTTCAATAATGTGCTTCAGAAAGCAATTCCTATGCAAGATGACCAATCCAGTTATCCTGGCTTCCTTTTCATTGTATGTAAGATATGCCTTCCTTCCTTGACTCTGCGTGATACTTCATTTTTCAGACGTCATAACAACTCTTCTGGCACAAGTATATGATACAGGATTGTTTTATTTCATCAATGTAACCAATATATTCCACACAGTAAGCTCATCATAAGGAAATGTTTGAATATTATGACAAACAACAGTCAACTGATTTACGGTACACTTAATCCTATCAACACCCCAGATTATAGGGTAAAATAGGCTTTTCAGGGGCAGTAGTACCGAGATATCACACTCATCTTTCCGTAAGAACAAACACGAATAGGTACAGCAACGAACATTACGGTGACTATTAAACAACGAAACGGAAAGGATGCGGAAGGCTGTCCTAATTTTAGGTACAATCGCGGCATCTGACGGATGAACTGAGAAAAACCATGCGAAGCCTGTCTGGATAATCGGTTTCCAGGCGAATGAACGCAGAAAAATATGTCAAACTGCTACCCATTGGACTGCCATGCTGGGTTAAAATGCGTTTAATAAAGGAATTATGTGTGAATACTAAAATATGATTTATAAAAACAGCGTGTTTCATTTATGAGCCGCTGTAACAAGCCAGGTAATATCAAACACCCGTTCCTCGGAATACGAATGCAGCAGACAAGAACATCAACGCAGTCATGACGACATGGGCTCCTTTCACTACTTACATCAGCACATGCTGCAGTAAACTGTTATTATTGTGTTGATAAATTAGGACATCCTCATATTATGTTCCGTTACCATGGCGACTGGGTATCAGCTTATATTCTTGCATAATTACAACGCTGTTAACACATTTGGCTGCGCCACCGCGCCTACGTTTTGCAAAGGGCATCAATTTCGTTATTTTACACCAGGGCCAAATTAATTTCCTCCTTCCTTTATTCGCTGTCATCAGTATAAATGAAACTGAACGCAATGGCGTGTGCCTGTACGTCGCAATGTAGTGGCTTCGCCAGACCTCGGCTTCAAACCTCGGCCCATACACTTGTTCCTCGAGTCAGATACTGTAACAGCATTTCAACCTTTAAACATTAACATTACCCTGAGTTACATTTAAAGATTCAGTTCGTACCGCGCAGTAAGCGCACTCCGTTTTGGCTATGAAAACCACTCAGTTAATGCTACGCTGTGACATAATCGCTGTTTGTTCTCATAACCAAGTAAAACACATAAACGCATTCTGTAAGCAGACCGCATTACCCTGCACGTTAAACCTGGTCTTTCATACAGAACCACTAAGCCCTAAAAGGTTAAAGCAGACCACCCTGAAAACCTTAGACAGCAATTCTCCGTTCATCGCGCCATCCTGGTACTCAACTCCATGCATCAGTCCTTGAGTGGCTGACAGCTGGTCAGCTTCTCGAAATTCCCCCAAATGTTATGAAAAAGTCACTGATACATCAATCAGAACAGGGCGGGGGGGGGGGCGCCGGCACCAACAGCCAGATCAATCCCTTCCACACCATAACATGTCATTCAGGATCCAGTGCCGAACAGGTCTGTGCAACGGTAACGATTTGGACTTGTGGTCAAGAGTTTGGCAGTTCGAATCTCAGCGAGAACAGTGGCTATGTTACGGGATTTGGTGTCTTTCTCAGTCCCTCCACGCGAATTCCCAGGCCCCGACAGTTTCCTTCAAAACATTTTCCGATAAATCACTCATCAACAAACCCACCAATCCACGCTGCACAGTCTCCTGCACTAACACAGCTACCTAACTCACAGAACAGATCTTCTTGAGCATCTAACAGTCCCTCGGATACTCAAGGAATTCTCCGCATTTTACAGCAACCGAAGGTCATTACCGCGTTCAAAAGTGCCCACTAAGCCGGATCAATCCAATGGATAGCCCAAGCTTATTTCTTGAAAATTCATTTTAATATTATCCTCTCATCTACGCTTAAGTCTTCCAAGTGATCTTTCTCCCTTACGTGTCCCCACCAAAACCCTGCATGCACCTGTCCTCTCCCCATACGCGACACATGCCCCACCTACCTCATTCGTCTTGACTTGGTAAAAACAAAAGAGGTAGGTAAAGCGACCCATATACGGGCCATTAAGGTCCACGGAGGTGGTAGGGGTATAGCTCTAACCTTTCATCAGCCTCGGCACTGAAAGGGGGTGGGGTCTTCTTGCCTTGACAACCTGAATATCTGGTGCTGGTGAAGAGTGCGAATCATGAAGCACTACAAACAAAATGGTGGCACAAAGCAGAGGAAACAACAAGGTTAACACGATTAACGCATTCACACATACATCAAACACGTCTCTTCCTGTCGGGGTTTCCAAATAAAATTTCGCGTTTTGTCAGCCGTTTCCGATTTTATGCCCCCTCCCCCCCCCCCCGCTACAGGCTATACCCGTAGGCGGTGTTTCACATGCATGGCAGTTACAGTCACTGTTCCATTCACGGGCTTCTTGCAGTTACTGACCGCCCCGATTAACTTGCGTCGGAACAAAAAGAGCCCCTTTGTGCTGAAGACTGCCACACTGCTTTACACGCTTCTGGTACCCTGACTTAACTGTACATATGTTTTTCAACAGCGCGGTGGCCCACTCCACTATGCCACTTTAGCGTCGGATTTTTCAGTGTGGTTTCCCCTTTCTTTGCCCGGCTAGCTACATTTCAAAGCTTGTAAACGTAACACTATTACACACTCCTTCACACTGACATGACAGCTTCAACAATTCTATTCATCACTACACTGCACTATTCTGGAACAACAAGCAACACAAATGCAGAAAACAGACAAGAATTTGTTACTACAAGACCCACAGTTTTGCCAGTAAACTTATTAGTTCTCAGCTTTGTACGGCAATCCCTCATTTTTTTCTACCTCCACTAAAGTAAAGTAAGTATAATAAACGAATAAACACACGTAGATGATGATGATGATGATGATGATGACGACGACGACGATGATGATGAGGATTTTGACCAGGAGGAGCAGGAGGTGGATGATGACGACGACGATGAGGAGGAGGATTATGATCAGGAGGAGGAGGAGGAGGTGGATGACGATGATGAGGATTATGATCAGGAGGAGGAGGAGGAGGTGGATGACGATGATGAGGATTATGATCAGGAGGAGGAGGAGGAGGTGGATGATGATGACGACGAGCATTATGATCAGGAGGAGGAGGAGGTGGATGACGATGATGAGGATTATGATCAGGATGAGATGGATGATGAGGATTATGATCAGGAGGAGGAGGTGGATGACGATGAGGATTATGATCAGGAGGAGGTGGATGATGATTATGATCAGGAGTGATCAGGAGGAGGTGATGACGATGAGGATTATGATCAGGAGGTAGATGATGATTATGACCAGGAGGAGGTGGATGATGATGATGATGATTATGATCAGGTGGATGATGATTATGATCAGGAGCTGGATGATGACGATGAGGATTATGATCAGGAGGTGGATGATGACGACGATGAGGATTATGATCAGGTGGATGATTATGACCAGGAGATGATGATGATGAGGATTATGATCAGGAGGAGCTGGATGATGACGACGATGAGGATTATGATCAGGAGGTGATGACGATGACGATTAGGATTGAGGAGGTGGATGATGACGATGATGAGGATTATGATCAGGAGGTGGATGATGATTATGATCAGGAGGAGGTGGATGATGATAATGACGATGAGGATTATGATCAGGAGGTGGATGATGATGATTATGATCAGGTGGATGATGAGGATTATGATCAGGAGGTGGATGATGATGACGACGAGGATTATGATCAGGAGGTGAATGATGACAATGATTATGATCAGGAGGATGACGACGATGATGAGGATTATGATCAGGAGGTGGATGATGATAATGATGACGACGACGACGGAGGAAATACAGCGTATGTGGAATGTGAAAGCACAAGTGATACCAGTAACAATAGGGGCAACTAGAACCATCTCGAGATAATTCAGAAAGCATGACATCAAGGGACTATGGAAAACAGCCATACTGGGCAATGCGCACATACTTCCGGAAGTGCTAATGTGGAAGCACAAAAACGTCCATCATGGGAGATTACATCACGTGCACCACATATTGTAACCACAGAATAGCTGCAATGTTATATACCCTACAAACATATTATTATTATTATTATTATTATTATTATTA
This sequence comes from Coptotermes formosanus, assembly GCA_013340265.1. Lineage (NCBI taxonomy): Eukaryota > Metazoa > Arthropoda > Insecta > Blattodea > Rhinotermitidae > Coptotermes > Coptotermes formosanus. Next base: position 312,688 of record BLKM01000354.1, on the reverse strand, counting down.
TTACAACCAGCCTGCCGCACTCCCCGTTGTTATAAGAAACATAAAAGTCGATAAAGGAGAAATCAAGAGTCTTTGTTTCTGAAATACTTTTGTTCAGCAAACAAACTTTATCGTTCATTAATTAAGATTACTCACTTTTGCCTTTAGCACTTACCGCAAACTCGTTGTTACTTCATGGCGGCCCCCCCCCCCCAGTGTAAGTGGCCTACTGCGACTTTTAGGCTCACCGCTGATGGTACAAACTGCGCCCTCTATAGGGCAGTCCTTCACAAGCCGCTCAGCTCTTCGAATTGTTACTCTGACGATACCCGAAGCGCCATACCCAGACTCCCAACAGCCCGTCAGTGACCGATATGTGGAGCCACACAAAAACAACTCATACACGCACACTCCATTTCTTTATACTCCCTCATTTACACGCACATCCTCGTAAGTGCCCTTACATCTTCAAGATCTCCGACCAGAATGTATGCATTTCTCATGTGCCTCACACATGTGCTACATGCCCGGCCCACGATCTACCTTGGATGACAATCGCTCATCACAGCACTGAGTTTTAACCTGCGCAAAGTCTTGGGTCTGCAACAGGCATCAATCACCACAGGCATTAAGGCTGGGCAACTTCAGTTCACTTACACTATAATCGGTAAACATCCTGACCGCATGTAGCTGCACGTCGAAATTAATCACGTTAGCACCGTCCCACATTAACATCAAAGTTACTAGTAAAAAAACCGTAGAGGTCAAGGGCATCATGTGCCAGTACAAACCAGAAAAGAAAAGAAAAGAAAAGAAAAGAAAAGAAAAGAAAAGAAAAGAAAAGAAAAGAAAAGAAAAGAAAAGAAAAAAGAAAAGAAAAAAGAAAGAAAAAAGAAAAGAAAAGAAAAAATAAAAGAAAATGGAAAGAATAAAGAAAATAAAAGAAAAACAAACCAAACAGTTAATCGCAGTGGTGTCGTCTTCTAACACACGCCAGCTGTCTTCACACGTGGCGCAGGTGTGTCAAGAGTTTTTCCATTATTGTATCTCAGACGCCACAAGATGTGCCGAGCCCCCCCCCCCCCCCACCATGGAATCCCGCCAAATGCCTTCACAGATTACAGTTTCAGAAATTAACTTTGAATGCCAACGGGCTGGAGGGCCTAATCCGTAAAGCTGAAGTTAAAAGTAAACAAAGCACAAGTGAGATGCGTCGCGTCACCACGCAAAGTAGTACATACCGGGTGCCTGTGTTACGTAGCAACCAACAGTTCGTTTATTAAGCGCGTTCGCGTTAAGTCGCCAGAAGCCCCTATTAGATTCGTCATGTGTCTGTCTGTCCGTCCACATGTATAAACCAGACGAACTGCCGTGAGATCTGACACTGAGGAGTTCAACGGAAATCTGTCGAGAAAATCCGAATTTGGATAACACAGGACAGAAGTATCGGCTACTGCATATGAAGAACTAGTAGATTTTCTTGCTGCCGGCGACATAAAATCGCTCAAATACATTAAAAAAAGAGAGACTTACTGCGTCTCCATGTCAACGCTTTCAGGATTTATACTGATTACAGCGACATACGGAGCTCAAAAATACGAACAGAACTTACGGTTGCGTTTCCATTCCAACAACGGTTACGCGAACGCGCCACAATGGCATACGTTATACGTACACTACCTATGTGGTTATGTTTACGACTGGCTCCTTCATACACGCAAAAGAACATACTTTACAGCCGCAGGCAGAGCGTTCAAACCGATTTCAGCACCCACAGTAAAGACCTCGGCAGCACGCAGACCGCCGCCAACGCCGCCTCAGCTGATTGCTTTCCTTTCGCCCACATGAGATCCATTTTCGCGAAGTAATCAAACGAGTCTTTGATGTCCCACGCAAAATCTGTTCTGTTACAGGCCTGCAGAACCAGAAAGAATCAAACGGAATGTCTGCGATACGAAACACATCGTATGCAACTATAAAAAGGTCCACAGCAATACTGTGGTTGTTTTATCAATCAGCGCTGTACCGAATGCCCTGGGATTTTCGTCGGGCTGCTCCTCAAAGACCCGTCTCATGAACTCAAAACATTTCGTGTCTTCCTTACAAATAATTCTACAACTCGAGGGCCGATCCCGGAGGCCTACCACTAACTCCCTAATTTTTAAAACAAAAACTGAATAAATTTAAGGTAGAAAATGCATGCTAAACTTTTAAAGCCTAGCGGTAACTTTACACACCAGCAGGCTTAACATTAAAAAGTTCTACGTGGTGCCCACATTGCGTTTATGTGTTTTGTACGGATCTCAGAACAAACAGCAACTTTTGCCTTATAAAACATTAAGAGACTGGTTTTTATAACCGAAGTGGAGTGTTTACAGCGCGGTACGCACTGAGTCCTTATATAAAACAGATATGCTTCGTCTTTAAAGGGTTAACCAACTGCTTTCTAGCAGAATGAAAGAGAAATAAATACTAGAGCCATTAAAAATTCTCTACATAGACAGGGGCACCATAAAATCGACATCACCTTACACGAAAGCAAGAAACTACACAAGGCAGCGTTAGTGTATTTGTTACAGCACCACTAACATGAAGATTCGCAGGACGCAACCTGAAGCCTCACACGCAGCAGCTAAACCGTGCTGTCAGCGTTCTATTTACTTCAGTTTCAGAACATGGGAATCTGTTAACATTGATATAGCTTCAAAAAAGAGCAGTTGTAATTAAGGGGTGAGATTTTCGCTCTTCTGGGATGTTACGCAGCGCAGACTGGAGTTAAATACCGACGTTTCGGGACAACCTATCGGTCCCATCTTCAAGGATCAAGCACCCCAAGACTGACTGCCTGACCCTTGAATATGGGACCGACAGGTTGTCCCGAAACGTCGGTGTCTTAATTCCAATCTATGCGGCGTATCACACAAGACCGAAGATCTCATTTAAATCGCGGCGGAAGCCTTAAATGACGCAAGGATCGGGTACTGCTATCACACGGATGGTATATCAGATTACGAAGGCACAAAGAACATAATTCCCAGATAGCAACACTCTGCTACATGGGAACAATTTAAACAAGACATGATGGCGCTATCCAAAAAGAGTGGCCAAAACGCTGCAATCTACGTAAGTCTGCAGCAGTGGTCGTACGGGTACTGTGATTTCTACTTCAGTGGTTTAAACATAATTTTCTTTATATCAGTCCATCTGAAGAGCGTTAAAATCCGCAGCATTCGCCGCGGCTCAATGAAACGTAAGTCAAAACGGGAGTATGATAAAGATGACGATAAAGAAACGTAGGTCTTTACAAGGCCACAAACCGACTACAAAAAAGCGTAAAAAGGCACAGTTTCGGACACAGATTTCGTCTCCAGCCTAAAGTAGAACAGAATCCACTACTGTCAAACAGGTCGGAACTCTAACTGTAATATTTCAATAAAAAGATAAAATTTAACGCCGGCATTGCTTCAGATTAAGGAATCTGAGGTTGTTCCCGCACCTGCCAGTAAAGCAATGTTGCGCTCTACGTACGGGATTTACCAAGGCCTTAAGGGCTCCGAGTTTCCACTCAGCTCTGACTCTAGACTAAGGACACAGCGTCTATGTAGCAGAGCCTCTCAAAATAGACACACAGATTGTTTCCCGAGTTCCCGTCCTCAACTTTGTCAGCTTTAAGTCCTTGTGACAGCCACAGGGGACGTGTCACTTTACGTGATGCATCATACCTGTCAAGTTTGTTTTCAGTCGGGACAGCCAAATTTTGAGCGACATACCAGGATTCTATTTTCTCTTTCTGTCAACCAAGAGCTATGCCTTTATGCAGGGGTCCATGAATTTTCCAAAAATCTGGGTGTCACCTCCAAATTCTAGGCGCCAGAAAGGTGACATGGATCAAGTTCCATACTGAGGACCCACAATTATGCAGCGACCTATAAACGTCACGGTTAGGTGGCGCTTACTGCTCGGCGCTATGTGAACTGATATACACTGTTGTACGCAAAGGGAAACACTGCAGTAAATATGCTGTAACACGAGGCGCCAACGTACAAAATTTAGTCGCCCGGGCGACCGGGCACCCGGGATTTGTGCGCTCCTGACTCTATGAGTTCTTCGCACTTAGTGTGTATACCAGGTCTGTGTGCCCTACGCCACACCTAAAACTAATAATAATAATAATAATAATAATAATAATATCATAATTATAGGATTGAGCTGGGTTCGGCTGGTTCAAGCTATAGACCAGCAGCTGGTTCTTGTGAGTGCGGTAGCATAGCTTAGTGTTGCATAGACACAAAATTCACGACTAGCTGAGCAACTATTAGCTTTTCAAGTGGACGGATCAGTTTCAACTGACGCCAGAAAAGTGTAGACATTACAATTTGTCTATCGAGCACACGGCAGTAGTATGGAGCGGGGGCTGAGACAATGCACTAAGTGCTGTCAAGTATTGCCTACCGCCACGGCGAGTCGCATAACCTGCAGCACCGCCGCCCTGCTGATCGCTACACAGCGCTGGCGTAAAATCACCCACTAAGCAAATGGTCAGTATGTCGTAGCTTCACAACATGCACGAAAAGAACGCGATACAGGGATGAATGACTGACTGCATATTGAAGCTGATGTGTTTACGTTTCGAACCAGCGCACATAACACTAATTCAAATGTACACATTGTGGGAAATTTGTGCTCTTTAGAAAGCATGTTCGGTGCTTAGGGCTGTTTTGAAACAGCCAAACTAAGAAAACAAGAATAAGCCCGAACTTAAGGCAAGTTTTTTTAATGGGGGGGGGGGGGGGATACTGCCGCACAGAGTAGTAGTAACAAAACCATAAACTTGATGCAGACACCTTTCTTGGGAAACAACTCCTCATTTGGCCAAGAAATTCCTCGCATGTTATGACACCTGCAGCTTCAGGACTGTGTTCACAAGAACCGGTTATTTATCCCAATACTGAGACAGATTAACCTTTTAAAGCCTAGCGGTAACTTTACGTACCACCAGGTCTAAGATTAAAAAATTCTACGCGGTGCCCACATTGCGATTGTGTGTTTTGTACGGATCTCAGAACAAACAGCAACTTTTGCCTTATAACACATTAAGAGATTGGTTTTTATAACCGAAGTGGAGAGTGTTTACAGCGCGGTATGCACAGAGTCCTCATATAAAACAGATACGCTTCGTCTTTAGAGGGTTAATAAAAACCACGCCCTCCCAAGCCTATTTCAACATTCATTTTAATATTAACCTCCCATATACACCTACACTTCCCCGTGGTCTCGTTCATTCAACCCCCCACCACCACCACTTGACACTGTCACCTGAGCACCCTAACAATATTTGGTGACGAGCACAAATCACGAAGCCCCCCCCCCCCCCCCAATATTACACAGTCTCCTCCACTCCCCTGCTACCTCGACCGTCTTAGGCACAAATTATCTTCCTCAGTACCACATTTTCATCCACCCTCAGATTATGGTCGTCCCTCAAGGCGAGCGACCAGGTTTCACACCCAACAGGCAAAATTACAGTTATGTATATTTCAACTTTTTTTAACTTTTCAAATACCAAGTGGGAAGAGAAGCCAAAAAGGTCTAGCAAGGTTTTCTTCAACTTAGAAGCGGCAACTTTAATACCTACAGGGCCAAGTAACCACTTCACGCCGTCGGAGCTCTTGTTCTTCCGTCATTGTCACATGGAAACTCAATGGAAACTCCAAACACAGGGAAAACACTCTTCAAAACATTTCTCTACAGTATAGTTCTAACAAAATACGCACCAACAGATGTCACGTGCTGCCAGATACAGCAGTCCTTCTAAAGATAAAAAACGCTGACACTTGACAAATGCAGGCTTATCTCAGCCATAACAGCATCATCAGGATCCATCACGTTCAGTTCATTAACGTCAAATTACACGCCCTCTCTACGCTGCGTCAGCGCAACGGGATTTCCAAGTTTAGATGCACACAAACAACAGCCGCAAGATACAAACCAGCAAACCGTTTCAAATCAAAACTGCAGACCATAATGAGTTTTTTAATATGTTTTGTAAACAAATAACACTGTCAAACATCTTAATTTACTGAAAACAATAATTCGCTTTCAATATGCTACACGTTTCGGCCCTAATGGATCATCATCAGGCTTTGCATAAAAGTACAAATATATGTAAAAACAAGCAGATGAGGGGTATTACAAATTGTAACCTTCGTGTGATATCTCGCCATTAATGAGCTTCATTTTTATGCAGCAGGCCTTTTAGACATGTGATACAAAGAATTTGGGCTTCACGCAGTAAAGTACGCAAACACCAAAATTAAATTCAGCGGGCACTGTCCCACCTCGCGATAACAAATTCAGTGAACAGGGTCGATCGATCCATCCCCTTGTGCTTTAACAATATTGGAAACATAAAATGGTCAGTCTAACACAACCATGTTTCGATTAATAGCTACATGTTTCGGCCTACAGATCGACGATAATCAGGCTAGATGCACAGTCATTTAAAAGGTACAACGCAATGAATAATATATCATTGTGGTTTTTTTCGGGATCCCACAGGTTTGGTGATTTGCAACATGTGATATTTTTACAGAACAGTGTGGCACAATACTCCCCAAAACTCGGCGCTGACACGTACGAAATACCCACTGACCGACAACTGTAACTAACGCCTAGACTCCACCTACTTTAATATATACAAGTACAATAATATCTACTTACCCGTTTGTTTTTACGGAACGAAAAATATTAACACAATAACTTCGTAACTACAATCTAAACACTATCGACCAAAAACAAATTTTACAACTTCTACTGTACATAATTGTTAGAACACGTAGCATCCCACAAAAACAAAAACATTATGTATTATTAGCATGTAGGTACCTCTAGACCAAATATAAACTTTACAATTTTTATTGTAAATAACTGTTAAAACTTGTGGATCCCACAAAAACAAAAACACGATAATATATTATTCACTGCATTTTTACTCTTCTTTTAATGACTATATCTAGCCTGATGATGGTCATCTCTAGACCGAAACACGTAGCTATTGAACAAAACAGAGGTGTGACAGACTGGCCATTTTGTGTGGTCTGGATATTACTAAACGCAATTTAAAGTTCCAAAACAGGAAGAGTTATAGTGTATTTAACTAAGCGGTTAACCTTTTAAGCCTAGCGGTAACTTTTCATACCACCAGGTTTAATATTAAAAAATTCTACGTGGTGCCCACATTGCGTTTATGTGTTTTGTAGGGATCTCAGAACAAACAGCAACTTTTGCCTTATAAAACATTAAGAGACTGGTTTTTATAACCGAAGTGGAGAGTGTTTACAGCGCAGTACGCACTGAGTCCTTATATAAAACAGACACGCTTCGTCTTTAAAGGGTTAATTCAGGACTATAATGTGTCCAAAGATTTGATGACAACGAATGATAAATTTTGAAGTTGTGGAAGGAAGAGGTCGTGGCCTAAGTTAATGAATCCGGCATTTGAGTGAAACAATCGAGGAAAACCGCAAGACAATGTCCTGTTAGAGATTTGAACCATGGACTCCCGAACACAATTCATAGGTGTTACCAATTGAGTTCGGTCACAAAACTATATTCATCCTTCACTGTGTGTACGTGTGCCTGAACGCTAGGGGCAAGTTAAAAACTGAACCCATGACACAAATGCAGCAGCCCTCCTTGCAGGCTCGGTAATGTCACAGTGCGGTGAGAGCAGACCGTGCGGCCAGCTCTACGTCGCTACTAGCTGAGTGCTTTCCGGTGTCAGCGTGGCGCACAGCTAATGGCAACCCACCCGGCTGTGAAGCGTGATGTATACTCCGGGTGACGACAGTTGTTTCCTTGGCGATCACCACCCTTCACTGAACCCTGTTGCTTTGCAGTATTCACACTAAATATAAAAAAAGCACTGGCATAATCTTGACGCGATCCATATGCAATTTATTATGTAACAGCCTAGTGAACATGGCAGGCGCATGTCTGAACCAGACTACAGGACCCCCAGATGTAATTAGCATGCACAGTCTTTGTTTCAAGGCAGCGAACGCGGTGGAAGGAACAGCACGTGAAAACCACAGCAGCCCACAGAACTAACTTCACACTTCCATCGTCAGACAAGCGATATGGAACCTATACTACCTTTATATCCAACCACATCTTATCGTGGTACAATCCGTTCTCACAAACGAGACTCTGTCAACCGAGTCACGGCCCTGAAGACATTATAGCCCTAGCTGCAGTGAACAACATTCCGCTACCCAGTTACACGCATACGGGCACTAAAAGGTCTTCGCTCCTCTGTGATGTTACACGGCGCAGATTGGCAGTTGATTACCGACGTTTCGGGACAACATCGGTCCTGTCCTGTACACGTAAGTCGTAACCAGATACCAAACCTACGCTGTGCAATATCACAGGAGAGCAAAAGGCCTCAACTAAACCTCAGCGGAAGCCTCAACTCTCACATATGAGTGTCAGTTTAAGAGTTATCAACCGTTCCTTCGTATTGTAAGACATTTCTATTTTACGCACCTTACTTCAGCTCCACAGGCAGATAACTGCTCCCCGAAATCTCCAACGCACTCCAGTGAAAGTACTCAAGTTCAGAAATAAAGTGTGTGTAGATTCGCACAAGCCCTCGTTTAAGTGGATGTGGGCCAGGACAGTGTAGTTGGTATAGCGGCCCCCTACGGGCTGGACTGTCCGGGGATCGAATCCGGGCCGCACCGGCCCCGGGGCTCACCTAGCCTCCCGTACCTATGGGTATCGGGTCTTTTTCCCGGGGGTAAAGCGGTCGGGGCGAGGCGTTGACCACCCATCTCCATCTAGCGCCGGGCTTAAAGAAAGAGTACAGCTATATCGCTACTCCCCTTCTGGGAGTCAGTCCAAGTCACGGCCACTTAACTCTACATAATACTGCCTAGAAGTGAACAATGCACAGAGAAAACAAGGGTTACTTATTTGCTGGCATCAAAACTTCAATTAATTCAGGCGTATTTTGTAAGATCCGAATTTTTTAAATCCCATATCAATATTATGGTTAGTAGCTTTTCATATCGGCACGTTGTACGGAGCCACAGGTACTTCCGAAACGTCCGTACACATCAAAGAAACTACACGGCGTCATATTACGCATAGTCGTAATTTTAGCTTCCCATTCATTCTGTTCAATTCGGTCAACAACTTGGCTCTGTAATAACACACATTCTCTCATCCATTCAATGTCTCACCTTCTGAATATCTCGGTTCCTAACTTTGACTGGTCTGTTTCATCTCGTTACAACTTATCAAGCATTTCATTTCTGGAACATAACATTGACAAACACTTTTCTTCTTAAGCCAGTGTCCGCTTCCATATAAAGGGTAAAAACTGCCACAACTTCATGAAATCTCAGCTATTTCTATATTTGTTTTAATTTACTGTTTATCTTGGCTCAGATTCCTTGACACCGACGTATTTTATTATTTACGCAACCACAGCTGGCTTCATAAGAAATATCACTTCCCAAGTTAACATAGAAATGACACGTAAATGAAATATGTCTTGTCAGCTCTGTCGCCCCGACTTACGTGCTTAATCTCGTTTCACATTGTTTCCAGAAAATGCAACGCCCTGTTCCACAGTTCCAATTTTACTCAGAAATACAGGTTCGTGTGGCCTTGTCGCCGGTGTCATCCACTGTAAATACAGCTCCCGGTAACAAAGGCGTCCAAAACAGATTACAAATTACTGTACTCATTCAATAACAAACTCTGATTTCTACAAAATTATCATTGATTAACCGTCTTTCCTATACAATTACGCTTTGCTTTACATCCGGCCATGATGTAAATATATGCCAAATGCAACTGTTGCTACTTTGTCATGACAATTTGCATATCCTGGTCAAAATCCATTGGATGCGTCTGTACCCTTGAATGGATCTGGAACTTACAATGCAGGGACCACCACATGCAGGATTTTTATATCAGTAACAGGAGGAGCCGTACTGCCACACAGAGAAATTACAGCAGAAAAAAAAAACTACATAAGGTGAACATAATATTGTAACACGTACTAAAACAATTTATGTGTAAAAAGGATTGCGAACAAATTCTTGTGTACAGACCAGAAAGAGAAGCCATCACGGGAACTACGAGTATAAGAAGCCCTTGATTACGCCACTTACAACACAGGACATATATTCACGGACGACCTTGTCCAATACTGCAATTTGTTTTGGTTCCCACAAATAACAAACCTGAATTTAAATTCGTGTCGCGCTTGAGGATCGCTAACAACCCAACCCCAACTGAAACGCATCGGAATGTGAGAGACTTATGAATTTAAACAGTCATGTCCCTGTACAGTAGCGCAGCTAACTAAACGAAATTAACTCAGTCGGTATTCAGTTCAGAAATGTACGTGTCTGCACAGTGATGCGTGCACTGTCAGTAAAGCGACAGCCTAAGGGCTGACAGCAGTTCCATTCAGAGTAGGGGCGATGCGATTGCTATGCCATGTTGCCACTTTCAGAACTACTCGGTAATGCAACGTATTTCCTGTCCTGGGGGTAAAATCCAAATGAACGTGAAGCTCCAGACCGACATCCACAAAAATGAGAGGAACTGTACGTATCTTCAGTGCCGTTCGGGCGTCTGGGCATGAAATAACTTTTACACAAACTCAAATTAAATGGAGATCAAAATGCAGGAACTACACCCACAAACATGCTACCTACAGTCTGCAGAACTACATCAATAGGCATACTACCTGCAGGTAGTATCAAATCCTGCAGAACGACACTAATAGTCACGTACTGTATATATTGGTTAACAACACAGCCTACAGAACCGGATTAAAAGACGTGTCGCATGCAGGCAATGTCACAGCCTGCAGAAAGACACAAACAGGCAGGCACATACCGGCCAACACCGCAGCCTGCATAACATTGCAGGTAATATTACAGGCCTGCCGGACTACAGCAACAGTCGCGCCACATACAGGTAACATCACAGCCTGCATAACTACAGCAAAAATCATGCTACCTGCAGGTAACATCACGGCCTCCAGAACTAGCAGTACAGTTACGGCTGCCAAAATTCAGTTCACACAACTATCGTTGGCAGAGATCGCACCTGCACCAGAAGCACTTTGCAAGATGGGACTGACAGGCACGTGGTTTAATTCCGGCCCCCCGAGGCACGGTGGCACGTCAGCTCCCTCAATCTAGCAACAGACTACATCAGCAAACCAAACTTCCATGCACCAAGAACCACATCCCTCGTGAGCCACGTTAGGAAACCACAGAACAGACGCGATAGTCTGGCTCTGTTAATTCACTTATTCTATTCGACATGAAAAGGAACCTCTGCATTCCTAGTCACGGCAAGCTGTAGACGTGTACAAATGCCAAATTATATCGCGCACCGTCACATCAAGGTAGGGCAAAAGGACGGCGTATGTTGCACGCACGGAGAAGACGAGAAATGCATACATGATAATTGTAAAGCTCAAAGGGAAGATACCACTGCGAGGCCGATGCGCAAATATGAGGATAATATTAAAACGAGTCTTTACTAGGAGCCAGAATGTGAGCTGCATAACCGGCACAACATAAACACCAATGGCGGGCTCCTGAACCATCAAAATCTATCACGGGTGGAAACATACTGACCAGATAACAACTGACTTGCGTTAGCAATTTACCAACTGATGATCAGATTTATAGGTATGGAACAAACATTAGGCTCTGGCACCGCAGGTCTACCTGGTCCCAACCTAACCATGCGCCCCACAGACAGCATGCACCGCTGTCAAAAAATTCCCATCATTTTGTTAAAGCCGCGGACCCTGACACTGGTCTCCATTCTGAGCCAGATAACTCGGAAGTCCACGCCCTCCCATCCTACTTCTTTCTTTAACATCCTCTTTTATGTGATCCACCTACGTCTACGTCTTCCAAATTGTCTGTGTCCCACGTTTCCCCACCAAAATCCTGTATGCATTCCCCATCTCCAAAATACGTTCCCCTTGCCCAGACCACCTCATCCTTCTTAATTTGATCGCCCTAATTATTAGCGAGGAGAACTAATCATGAAGTTCCCCATTATACAGTTTTACACAGCCTCATGTTACTTCACCCCTCTTAGGTCCAAATATTCTCCACGACATCCTATTCTCGAATATACCAGGTCTATGTACGTCGCCCACGTCACAAGCCACGTTTCACACCCACACAAAATCAGATACAAAATTACAGTTTTTTATATTTTGATCATTACATTTGTACACGTAGACAGCAAACGGGAAAACAGAAGATTTTTGGCTGATCAGAGTTTAATCTTCTCTTGATTTCTTCGTGAATGCAATTTTGATCTGTCACTGCCGTTCACAAATGCGTGAATTTGCCATGTCTTCGAAAGTTTGACTACCTTTACGCTATGATTTCGTTCTGTACTCTGTTCATGAGACACTAAACATGTGCTTAATTTTCTCAGCATTTACTTCCAAAACAACGTCCCAACTACCGACTCATAAAAGCTTCAAGACTTTCTTTCCTGTACTGGCTCAACCGGAGCACGCACTGCAGTAAACTGAATCCAGTCCTATTAGAAATTGGACTGGAACGGCAAGGAACAGTGCGTCCTCACCCAGCTACAATTACAAGCTGTAATCTGATTTTCTCGTCTAGGAGTCCAGCGCCTCTAGCGCCGACCAGTGGCTGTTCAGTCTTGGCACAGTTCACCTCAACGCGTACGATCACAAGAAAAGGTATTAACTAAGTCAGGTTGATCTAACATCTTCAACATCGTGGGTCACACGGACACAAAGTCCGAAGTTATTGCGATTACCCTGTCCCCAACCCCTGCTAAAAGGATGCGCGGGGCTGTTTCCTCCCGAGTAAAGCGCTCGGAGCGTGGAACTGCCTACGTATTTCCATCTAGTGCCGCTGTGAAGACTACACTCCCCCGTTAAGTTACGATGGTGTGCCACTTGATTAAACGCGCGCTACGAGCACTTTAAAAAAAGGGTTAATGCATATACTGCGAGCGTCACTTTCAATTTGACAAAATGAAACAGAACTTTCGAAAGTCAAAAATAAAATGCTTCACGTGAGATTTCAGACTGCCGCTGCGATGTAGGCAGAACCTTCGCTCTTCTGGGTTACTACGCAGCGTACGCTGGTAGTTGTTACCCGACTCCTTGACCCTTGAAGATGGGACCAATTGGCTGTACCAAAACGGCGGTAAACAACTACCAACACATGAGACACAACATCCCATGAGTGCCAATATTTCAAAGTGCTTCATACTACATACAGTTGCTTTAAATTCGCATTTAAATATTGCATCCACCCCAGGGCTAATTTGAATTTAAATAATAGACTATTAGTTTTATTGGGAGGGAGAATGATGTTGCCTATCTCAGCGGTACACTTCACTAACACACTGGAAAGGCCCACAAAGGGTATGAATTCAAACTTTTCTTCAGTGGTATCTGTGGCTTTATTGGCATTATTTGGAAAGCTGTTTCAGCTGTTCTCCATGCATCGGCTTTAAAAAAGCGCGGCTTCATTACAAGCCCCAGCTGCTGTCTGTGCCCCATACACTTTAATGATGACCATTCCCCAGATTCCAGTCTTTGGTCTCCCAGCTGCATACAACAGGTCTTATTCTCGTCTGGATACGTTACGATTTTACCGCATAAAACTGTAGAGACTAGTCACGAAGATGCTACTGAAACTACCCCTCTCTCTCTACAGTTTCTCTCTACTTCACTTTCAGTTGACGTCAGTAGCCCAGAATATATAGCATCGAAAAGTCCGATAGTGAAAAATGACCGCAAAATATGTGGAAGGATGCGGCTGTGGACTTGCTTACTGTACCAGCCTGTCATCTGCCGGGAATACTGAGGAAAACTACGGGAACACGGGATAGTTGATGGCCTTCCCGAAATTCGAACCGGACACCTCCCGAATACAAGTCAGAAGCTTTACCGACTGAACCAACTTGCTATGTCACTCTCGGCGTCAAGTTTCAGCTTCCTTAATCATTTCGCCGCCAAACCCCGAGCGTGGCTGCTGTCAAGGAACAATGTCGACCACGCCAATATCGACTTAACCCTCGGAGTACTAGACTTAATCTACATATAATTCAGTTCCTACCTCACAGAAAACACTCCGTCCACTAAAAAGGCCGAACACTGAACGCGGTACACGCATATAATCGGTGTTTACTGCAAGAATCATACCAGCACACAAATTCACTGTGTGGACAAAATACACAGTTTTTGTTTTAAACCTGGTGGTACATGTAACCACCAGGCCTCAAAGGGTTAAATACATTTTCAATGTGTGTAGTGACAAGCAAAACTGTAGCGCGAGATAGAAATGAACGTGCAAAACGTGAGAAGAATCCACAGGCGTACAGCTATTCACACCAGGCTCTCTTTCGGGCGGATTGAGACACGGCGTTTTACATGACACTCAGCGAATTACCTTCCGGATCAGGCACAGCTTCACCCTTCAGCCGAAGCCTATCATCATCATCATCATCATCATCATCATCATCATCATCCGTTAGGAGTTAGGCCTTAACAGACCTGTTTCGGCCTCGTCTAACAGTTTTTTCAAAGGTCTTCCAAGTTGCCTTCGTCCATTTGCCCTATAATCCAGCATTATTTTGGGCATCCTGTTATTGTTCATTCTTGTCACATGTTGTAGCCAAAATATTTGTATCTTCGTAGCTTCTCGTCAACTGGTTCCACTTCCAACTCTGCTGCCATCCGAAACAGATGCGCTTGTATCAGCAGTGTGTCCCAGAGTCGTCCACAGCGCTACGTTGCAAAGCACTCGATAGCCAGCCTTCATTTCCCTAACACTATCGTCAACGATCGAGCTATCACAGTACAAATGTTGGAGCACTGCCAGGTGAGTGTGTGGTGAACTGCTGATTTTGCGCCTGAACTGCAGCATAATTACACGTGTTGAAGTGTTAAATGCATTTCTTATGGCAAAAAAATTCCCCAGAACCACCACCGAAGCAAGACTTCTTCCTCTCTCATATTCCTCTCTTCACCAACCTACTGTCAAATACCTTCCAGTGTCCAGAAACTTCAGCAACTGATACGAGATCATGAAATACCCGGTTCGTGTTAACATAGGAAAAAATACTGTTTTTTGTCTCAGCGCATTTAAAATGCATACACTGTTCTTAAAACTGTTAGTTACACCAACTAACTAAAGAACTGACTAACTAAATGCGGTCGCCCGACGTTACCATGTGCTTTGAGTTGTCTTAATTGTCCGTGCCGCCAGTCACCAGACAGGCGGAAAACCCCAAGTAACTCGCCCTATAAAGCATCTTGAAAACGAAATGAGGATCCAAAGCCTCGCTAGTGCTCACGGGATGGGAATCTGTGACATAAATTTTATCCTTTTTCCGGCATAACAGTTTGGCGAATACCGTGTGTCCAAGTAACTGCACTGATCAGGGCCCTTTCTAGTAGCCCAACCGGTGAAGAGGAATCACAAGCTCATTACTGTGTTCACAAGTCCCCACTACATTCCACATCCTTCCTAATCCATCTCACCAGGGCTGTGGAGTCGGTACATAAAATCCCCCACTCCAACTCCTCGATTTTTAAATGTCCGACTCCAGCTCCTTCATACAAGTTCAATATTTATTAACAATGGTAAACCTACTAAGGCGGTAAATGGTATCATAAGACATTTCATCACCACCACGTGAATCATCAGGCTATTTTTTTGACTTGTAACCTATATTTAAGTATAAGTCTAATGACTGTTGTAGCTAGTATCTATTTAAGATTTTACATCGAGGTCTGAGTCGGAGTCGGTACATTTTTACCGACTCCGACTCCACCCAAAATTCCTTCCGACTCCGAATCCATAGCCCTGCATCTTACTTAAAAACTTTCAGCCATCCGACCTGCATAATCTAAATAATTGGACACGCGAATGAATCAAACTGATGGATATCCAACATACCTCCAGTTTTCATCATAATGAGAAACATGGCGATTTCAAAACTCAGCTGTTGTGAAACAGCACAAATGTATGCACGCCATGTTTAGAGAATAATTTTATCACAGTCAATTTCTGACCAATTACACGCATTTGTCGATGGCCTAAGTACGCCCTACAGATGCCCGACGACGAACAACGCCTCTCTTTCCGCTTGCATTTGTACTTCAATAGCCTATCTGAAATTTTAATAAATATGCCTGCCAAGAGTACGTTTTATATGCACACAAATATACTGGTTAAAATGATGCAGGGAACCCGCTACTGAACCCTGTTTCTTCTCCCTTTCCATCCCTCTGAACACTTGAAAAAATTCTTACTTCTTTCGTCCTTCTTCCGCTATCCGTGTCTCCGCGGCACTCGACAGTTCTCCCGCAGTCCCCATTCAATCTACACAGTAGGACTGTTGTTTCCATGATTATTTTATCAATACACGCCCTGCTTCACCCCTGCTCTGCCTTATCCAATCTAACCCTTAGAAATCCCTCTGTCTTACGTCTGTCCGTCCGTCCGCACATCTACAGCGTTCATTACAACTACATGAACACAGAACGCCTGTAGTACCTCCAAGCTGCAACCTGTCTTACAGATCCAATTTATTTTTGTCATATAAAAATAACTTAGTGTGCCGTCCAACTGGCGCAACGGCAGTGGTGAACTGGCTCGAGCAAGCCTGCAACAGTAACGAAGGATCACGGAGCGATTTGGTAGAGAGGGTTTCCAGTTACTGCTCGTCATTAAACCTTCGTGTCTGCCACCACAGGTTTCCGAAACTCAGTTGCTTCAAACCATGTTTCGGTCGTCAGACCAACAGGTGTATATTACCACGTGACGTTGTACGATGAAAATATGTACGCACGCACGCACACGCACACACACGACCTGCAATTCACAGTCCGCTCGTTACGCTCAACAAGGATAATGACAGCGAACAGGCTAAATACGTACACAAGTTGTTCGTTTTATTGGGGGGGGGGGGGGGGAATATCTGGTAACGCTTCCGTTACATGCATGGGTAAGAGTAAAATACGTGTCTATGCCCGCCCACACCATGACGGTGTATAGGTGGAATAAATGTATAGATGCATTAATTCTTAACCACGGCACGAGATGGAGCTGGTCAACATCACGTCCCAGCCGCCTTATCCCCTGGGGATAGAGACCCCTGTGCCCATTCATTAAGAGGCTGAGTAGGCCCCAGCGCCGGCCTGGACGTTTTGGAGCACAGATAAAGCTCTTGCTACTGGCCAGAATCGAACTGTTCATTTTGTCCTATAGCACCTGGGATACTAAGCAAACCCCCAACTCCAGCAGGCAGTCGTGTAGGCACTTTTAATCACGTTCGAGCAAAACCGGGAAAACCAAAACTGGCGCCTTTAAAAGGGAAGGTGTATACGAAATACATACAAGTCTCGGGGCAACCCCAACGCTCGACAGTAGCGCCACTCCTGGTTTCAGAACGGGCATGTTGGTAACTGAAAAAAAAAATACAAATTAAACCAGCCTTTTCATCTGCGTTCCTGATGTTTACACACAGCAGGTAAAACGCCCGTGTTGCCGAGACGCGTTACTGGGAACCGAACAATTTGCTCACCGAATTATTGACAACGCCGACAGCTAATGACTTTACAAATGTACTCTGCTACGTAAAAAGATGAAGTCTGCCCTGTTCATGCCATCAAGACATTAGGCGTAGCTGAGGTGTAGCTTCACCCATTCTCAACCTCAGCACCAGATGGTGGTGAGTGGTCAGCCGCAGGCCCGGGCAGCTCTGCCCACGGCAAACAAGGTTTCCTGCATTCACTGAACACGAGGCTGAGTGGGCCCCAGAATGGGTGTGGAAGGTTCGGAGAAGAGCACAATCCTTGCCATTGCCGGGACCCGAACCCCGGATCGTCACGGCCGTAGCCTAGGCACTATACTGCCTACGCAAGGAAGTAAAATCTGTGGACCAGGTCAAATGCCACAACTAAGTGGTCGGTGAATTACAGCAACAACAGAATGGACACGTGCAGTTGTTAGCTCACAAACCTGCTCGCCTATTGTAGTCTGAATTAAGCAAATGGTCCATGCGCGATGGGGAAAGTTCGCCTGAATAATTTAGCATCACAGAACCAGGGCCGACTAATTTTTTTTTTTTTGCCATGCTCGCAGCTAGTACAATGTGGCAAGTCACATCCAATATTCAGTGCAGCACGAAACACACCGCGCCATGACCCCGCGCGCCCGAACAAACAACACAGGCTACGGTTTACATGCACGCAACTTCAGAACACGCATCCACAGGTTAAGAGCTTATGGACGTAACTGTAGTTGGAATGCGCCACACCTGGGTATTTCAAGCTCGTGAATAACAAGACTGTGGCCTTCTGGGATGAATGCCGTGTATTTTGGTAACGGGACATCAACGTCTGGAAGCAACCAAATGCCTCAATGTTCTACGGGGTAGAAGATGGAGGCAGCAGGTTTCTCCGAAACGTTGGTACCCATATGACAAGCCATAAGACGTCACATCCTAAAACAAAGCAAACCTCTGCAGTTGGTGTCGTGAGAACCTCAAATCTAGTACACGCAGTTCCATGTACCATATAATTCAGTTCACCCTCATGTGGCTTCCAATTCTTCAACATTCACTGAACACCGTCAGGCCCGATTAAATTACTTCAAGTCCAGTTGCTGTCCTCCAACTGCTGTAACAATGAAAAACTGCTTTTCCCCGCAGAATGTATGTCTTGTACGCTATCAGTTACCATTTCCCTACACAGAAGGGGATGATCTTTATAAGCAGTGCGGGACAGATCTCTGTGAGGCAGACAATGAGGTTTTTTACGTGCAAAATTTAGACAAATATCAAGTCTTCTAAGGGTTACCGCCATGACAATGCAAGGGGACGTCACAACCAGCAAGACACTAAAAGGCGAGATCTGACGTTCTCACAACAGTGTTGCTGAACATTCATATCTCGCGGGAAATGACGCCGTGTCGCTGGGGGGGTTACCGACGTTTTGAGGAATTGTGACGTCTCAATTTTCAGGGTCAAGCAGAAAAGTTTCCTTAGCCAGACCCTAGCAACGAAGGCGCTACGATCGTCAGTAAGGCCGGAAACTGTAACCCGAACGACTATATTCGCCTCTAATGGCAGGTCAAACAGGTCAGATTATCGAAAAGGCTATTACAGGAAAAATTAAACGACGCACTAAGTGTCTGGATGCCGACAGTTTCGGTTTAACCCTTTGAAGACAATACGCATTCTAATATACTCAGGGCGTACCGCGCCGTAAACACTCTCCATCTCAGTTTGAAAACCAATCATTTGATGACGTGTAAGGTAAAAGTTGCAGATTGTTCCCAGATTTAGTACAAAACACACAAACGCAATGTGAGCACCATGGAGAATTGATTAAAGTTAAGCCTGGTGGTACGTGAAGTTACCGCTACGCATTAAAAGTTTACATGAAGTCTTCTGCAGAAATACCGAGTTGCAGGCAGAGTGGCGTTAGGATACCACCAGTTCTTGTTCAAAAGGACAATAACGCAAATGCTGGATGTCAATTCCTCCCAAATATTAGCTTGTCCACAGCAGCACCAACTGCGTAATTTCACCTTGTGAATGGCTGCTGACCGCACGTCTGGCACAGTACCAGTGACGCGACGACGACGACGATATGATGATATAATGACGACTACATATGTGTGTGTGTGTGTGTGCGCGCGCGCGCGCGCGCGCTCACCCGTGCGTGCGTGCGTGAGACACTGCCGGCTGCTGCCGTTACGAAATGATGCGGTGGCGGGCGTTTGTGGCAGCGAAATGAGTCGCGTGTACTGGGGAATCCCCTCCACCTCGAATGGGTTATGACCTATATTAGCCGACAGACGGGTGCGCTTACTGGAGGGACGCCATCACTCACGAAACGTCTGGACAACTTTCCACAACACAGCAAATGGTGCATGCAAATTACTATGTGTATTATAGAAAGCCTGGTATTTTCACTTCATTACGTCGCCCATATCAATATTAGACTTCATACTCTGGGGGTTGGAGAAAAATAATGAGAAGTACAATTATTTAGCTTAATTTTAATGTCGTACGCAGGAATGCGTGAGCTGTGAGGGAAGTAAATTCCATGGACTGGGCATCCAGCAAATTCAAACAAAAAGTGCACGCAAAATTTCAACGAACGACACAAACAATAATATTAAAATGGGTTTAAATGAATACATAACCTCAAGAACCAAACGAAACTAAAAAGAAATCTCGTCCAGTGGTCGGACTTTGTGTCATCAGCAGTGCCTTCAAACTGTGTACTGTTACTAGGGAACTCGCTCTTATGGCGTTCAGATTTTGGACGCATAGCACTCGTACATCTAACGCGTACAAAGCCGAATGCTATTCTGAACAATTCCAAACTGTACCTATGATGTCCACAAATAACCCTTCACTCTACTGGTCCGCCCTCACACATCAGTCACCGACAGACTTGCGTACCGTGGAGCAGAAACCTTCACTAAAGGCAGCTCGATGGTACGCGCGGTGCTGCTGAAGAGACATAACGTTCTGGCGGCAGAGGCCGAAGCCACAATACCGACCGAAACACAGGAACTTCTCGACAACCGTGATTGTATTTGTGTAGGTATATTGTATTAGTGTAGGCACACTGCATTGTGTGAGTGAATTGCCAATACGTGTACTTTAATTTGTGCTGTTCCGTTTATGTATGTGTTATTGTATTGTGGTGTCTGTACTGGTGTAAGACTGCTGCCACCGGGTGAAAACCCAATTGCAGTAAGAAACAACAACAACAACAACAATTCCAGGCTTCCGCCGCGATATTGATGAGATCTGCGCTCTTCTGGGGTGTTACGCAGCGTGTAATGGTAATCCTTTACCGACGTTTCGGGACAACGTATCTGTCCCATCTTCAAGGGTCAAGATTTCTTGACCCTTGAAGATGGGACCGATACGTTTTCCCGAAACGTCGGTGCAGGTTTATCATTCGATGCTGCGTAATACCCCAGAAGAGCGCAGATATTCTCGACTTCCGATCATCAGTGCCCACCTGGCTAATCTATCCGCAGAAACAAAATGACCTGCTACGTGGAAACGAGATAAAGACACGATTTCAACTCTTAGGGCTCTTACGTAAGCCTACGGCATAAGCTTATGTTCTGTTTTGCAGATACTATGTAACCGCGCGCTGCAAAATCTACTGGCTTCGAAAACTTAAAATCGGAATCTCACACACCAAAACCTGTCATATCTCTCCACAATTATATCTTTTTCTTTACAAAGCATTCTCAATTCACGTAACCGATGCCATACACCTGCAGCGCTTAAAACAGATGGCAGAACTACCCTGCGCGGAATGGATGCGACAGGCGGTTGTCATGGTTGTTTAAAAGTACCATATCTTCACAACCACCTGCTACGTGGGCAAAATAGCCCTGATGAGACAAGAGCCGGTCGTCGTCTACATAAACGTACCACCTCGATATTCATCGCACAAACGGCCTGAATCCGCCAGCATATCCCGTCCCCATACACACCATGATGGTATGCAGGAGAAGTGGAAGTATAGCTCCAAGCACTCTGTATCTCGCCACTATACTGAGGTCTGCCTCACGCCCCGGCCGCTTTACCCCCGAGTATGCCTCAGTGGCAGTCTGTACATTATGGAGACCCTTCGTATAAAGGCCAAAGAGAATGGAATAGCCTCGACCCCACACACGTAACAGCAGGATTCCCGTTTCCCAGTTTCCACTTTAAAACGAACTTCTGTGTTTGCACTTATTCCCTCGTACGACATTATTTTTCCACATGCACAGCCTAATGGACTAACGATATACTGCATACATCCTCTTCACTTTCATCTACATGCTTCCTTTATTCTTCTTCTCTACCTTCTTTCATGCTCTTCCCCTTCCTCTTACTCCAATACGTCCACTCTCCTTCTCCGCCTCCATTTCGTCATATTTTTTTCTAATCTGTCTTCTCGCGACCTCTACGAACGAAAATAGCCGAGGAAAAAAATACAGACATCATGGTGTTCTGCGTGTGTATACACATTCACGCCCTGAATGCAAGACAGATTCAACATCTCGGTGCCAACGGTATATGGCTTCAGAACTAAAGGGCCATCCAGATGCTGTTCTTCAGTGGTATGATTTTTCTCCTTTCTGTTCGGTCTCAATTTTCTCTTGTTCTTCTCTCGTCGCGATCCTATCCCTTTAATTTGATGAAGAGGATGAATACTACAGCAGTTCCAGGAACAAAGACTTTGAGACGTTGTTCTAGAACTCTGCTTATTCTAGCAGAAATACAAAGACGGACTTCGCCTGAACAGGAGTGGATTTTGTCGAAATAAAGGGGAGTCTCCCCCCCCCCCCTCTCGCGCCAGTCCCTATCAGAAGGATCCGCGAAGACATTGCCTTACTTCAACACGAATCGTGAAGACGAAGAACACATTTCATTCTGCAGTCACACACTTTAATCGTTCTTGTATCCAGAAGGAGTGAGTCTGGAAACACTTGAATGCAACGCATCACTGCTTCATGAAGGAAAATAAACTGATTATTTCACAGTTAATGCAACCCTAAATATAGAGTTTGTACTAGTCTGCAATGTGAAGAGAGCCTTTGGTTTGTCAACTAGCTCAGTGATGCTGGCAGTCTGTGCAACACATAAAATGTAACAATACACACACGAGTGCAGACACAATTACTTAGTAACCTAACGAGTTCTGACTTCACTCCGTAATCCACTTTGAAAAAGGGGTTTTACCATTCTGCATCCCCCAATATCCTCCGCACCCATTCAGTAATGCACATATACCCACACTTCTGTTCGACCTAAGTAACGCCCGCTACACATCGTAAGGTCATGCAACAGAGTCTTTCTTAAATGCTGACAGTCGCTTAGCTAACCTTTTCCACCTGTTATGAAACTGTGTTTACAAAATCCGATCAGTTGCCCCTACCCTAATCCAAACATCTCCGATCAGTTGCCCCTATCCTAATCCAAACATTTCCGATCAGTTGCCCCTATCCTAATCCAAACATTTCCGATCAGTTGCCCCTATCCTAATCCAAACATTTCCGATCAGTTGCCCCTATCCTAATCCAAACATTTCCGATCAGTTGCCCCTATCCTAATCCAAACATATCCGATCAGTTGCCCCTATCCTAATCCAAACATATCCGATCAGTTGCCCCTATCCTAATCCAAACATATCCGATCAGTTGCCCCTATCCTAATCCAAACATATCCGATCAGTTGCCCCTATCCTAATCCAAACATATCCGATCAGTTGCCCCTATCCTAATCCAAACATATCCGATCAGTTGCCCCTATCCTAATCCAAACATATCCGATCAGTTGCCCCTATCCTAATCCAAACATATCCGATCAGTTGCCCCTATCCTAATCCAAACATATCCGATCAGTTGCCCCTATCCTAATCCAAACATATCCGATCAGTTGCCCCTATCCTAATCCAAACATATCCGATCAGTTGCCCCTACCCTAATCCAAACATCTCCGATCAGTTGCCCCTATCCTAATCCAAACACATCTGATCAATGGGTCCTATGCTAATCCAAATAAATCGAGTTCACGTCCTTGCGCTCTATACCAGCCATACGAGTATTTCAATTCTATTCAAACATCTGGGCCTAAACTTCGGTGTTCAAATTTCTCCCTTTTCCTCTGACTAAAATGGTGAATGTGCGTGATGCCCCACACCCACCTGTCAGCCTTCTCTCAGTCTCCGTAACTTTTAACGGCTTTCGTTTCTAGTAAGTGACGTGGGCTTGTATTTGTAAGGAACTTTGGTATTATCACAAAAAACCTCCAATACTGTGTCGTGATCACGTTGCTTTTGTGAGTATTGTCAAAGTTTCTACGGGACTTCCCAGGCCAATCGCGCCCAAGGGTTCTGCCCCCCGAGCAGCACAAAAGAATGAATTAGTTTACCCTGCATTACACTAAGTATAGGCCCGTACCACATACCACAGTTCGCAAGGCCCACGTCTACATTGCAGGCGGCAGTAACGAAATTCGAAAACACAAACTGCTGACGTCACACACAAAACGAGAGTGAATGAACAAGTGGCAGACACATCGAACCGCCGACCTGTCCGACTATGCACAGAACTGGGAGCGCAAGTTTTAAACACTGTGGGTGCGTGAGCAGATGGTGGTGACATCTGGAACCGTCCCACAGTGCTCATATGATGGCAGACAAAAACACAAAACAAATCAACCCCTGACCAACCACCCTCAGTATAATAGTACCTTATTTACACTAATTAAAAATTCCATCAAACGTCACGCGGGATTTGTGGGTGTTTTTAAAGCGTGATGCATGATTCATCTGCACTCGGCACACAGCAGAAAGCCCATTCGTATGTTTTAGGGACATACGGGGATTCTGGTTTTGATAAACAGACAAACTGTGGCTCATGTGTAAAAACCCAGGCACATTCTTTGCATAACGCGCTATAAATAAACGTGCATGGGGAACTCGCGTATGTCTGCCCGTCCGCACGCATTTCCAAAACTCATCACCAGATTTCGATCCAATTTTGTAAAGAAGCTTACAAATGAGAGGTGTCATGTAAACCTCATTTTGGTGTGCATCTGTTCAGAACAAATCCTAATTTGACGTGAAGAGCAAATGCAAACATCAACCCAACTTTCTCACAGAGGCTAACGTGCAAATATAATACACATGACAAAACATGTATCTGATAGATTTACAAGTTTCATTTGAAACGGCGTTGAACACGGGTAATATTCAACTAAGCTCAATACATATCACGCTGTAACTCTTACAAGCGTGAATACAGTTCTCACCTGCTTGGGGCAAATCAAGACAGACGGGTATGGCGTCACACAGCATGAACGATACGAGAAATGTGTACAATATTTCGGAAGGAAAGTTATTACTTGGAATACGCATGCGCAGATGCGACAACCATAACTACATCGATCTTAAGGCTTTGAAATTTGCAAGCAAAGTCGAATTGCTACCTCACAGTAAACACACTGCGTACCTATTATAATGACGAATCGGTTAAGACATAATTGCTGTTTATTGTAAGGATCATAATATACTCATTATGATATTCTATGTTAAAAAATGCTGAATCTTGTAATGTTAAAGCATGTGGTACGTATAAGAATCATTGTTCTTTAAAAGGTTAAATATAACTAAAACGTGGCACGGATTAACAGACCAGTGCTGAGGTCTTAACGAACTCTGTAATGAACCTAAGGGTTCTATAATAGGGGAGACATTTCTTTCATCGGCTGAGTGGCTATTAGCTTCCCAAATGAAGACCGGCCCTGCCCTACGCCCTTCGTTACGTAACACAGCTAAAGTTAACGGAAGGCAAATATCCTGCCGTGAGCCCGACCTGTATCTGTCACAAATTAGTACCATGACCTCAGACGGATATGAAGCATCCAACATATTTCGACATTCCAAACTGAAAAAAACTTTCCGCCCTCCTGCAAAATGTAAGGTTATCATAGCGGTGCTGCTGAATGTTCAAGTCTTCTGGAAAGCTGTGCCGTGTCGACTGGGTAAGCAGTTACCGACGTTTCGATAGAACGCAGCGCCTTCATCGTCGGGATCAAGCAGTCCGCACTTTGGTTTCATTTTAAGTTATTCTACAGCGTGCATTCATTCCTTTCTGCCTTCCTTCCTCCATTAACTAGTTCATTCCTTCATTCATTCATTCATTCCTTCATTCATTCATTCATTCATTCATTCACACTTACCAACAACCAAAATTTCGATAAATCTGGCAGCGCAACTGACATCTCTAACAGGAACACTGAGCAACAAGTTTCTGAAAAAGTGGTTTAGTATAGAGAAAGATCTGGGATCGGTTCCTGGCAACGGCCACACTGCCTCAATAACACCGAAGCCCTGCAACATAGTGATGACGTACAAAACGGACACAATGTAACACGGGTGGGCCAACAGGGATGTGATCTGACGTCACAGGATTCGATATATCCATCATTAGGACGACATGCGTGGGAGCTGCGTTCACATGAGTGCACAAACCGGAGATCATATCGGATGAAATGCAATTTGTGCTGCATTATCGTACGAAGCCTTCCATGTATGATTAAGCCGGATGTTTATGTATTTATCTAACATGGGTAGCTATGGTACTGCTAATTCACGGTTCGCAACTAACTCTCTGTCCTGTAACAATGATTTACAGACCAGTTAAGAAGCTGAGAGTCACTCAAATGCTCAATAAATTCTTCGGCTTTTATTGCTCCCAAACGTTCACTGCCGTACTCAAATAACCCGCTACTGAAACTTCTCCTGAGCCAGACGAATCCACTCCACACCCCAAACTACTTTGCCAAGATCCCAGGTTAAATACTATGGTCCCAGCCACGATCTACGTGACGGCCTATCAAGCAATATTGTCCTACAGCGTTTTGAGGGCAACATTCTGTACCCATCTGTAGCTCCTTTCATGCGTATCACACCCATGCCCCAGTAACAAGGTGATCTGGGGAAACGCACAAACTATGAAACGTCTAATCATGCCACGTCCTCCAGCCTCCTGTTACTGCCAACCTCAAACCAAAGTACTCCCACAAAAACACTAATCACCAACAGATGCAGAAAGAGAGCTTTATCATCAATCGTAACACTCCTACATGTTTCGACCCTGCTGGGTCATCTTCAGGGAGAACTTTTCGTTACCGTTACACTGACCAGGCCCGCGCCGCGGAGCGTTCACGCCTCCAAAAACAACGCAGTACACAGTCAACAGCACATTCTCACTCAACTATAAAGTGCAACCTTAGTGTAACGATAACAAAAAGTTCTCCCTGGAGATGACCCAGCAGGGTCGAAACATGGAGTGTGTTACGATTGATGATAAAGCTCTCTTTGTGCATTTGTTGGTGATCAGTGTTTTTGTATGATATAGTGCACGGACATGGAACACATCAATGTATTCCCCTCAACCCACAATTTTTTCGGACACCTTCACGCTATTTTCTGCGTTCCTGACGAACGAACAGCAGACGTGCATCTACATTTGACTGGTAATGTATTTACGTTCATAACTGCGACCTTTAATCGGTTATTCTCGTTGGAAGACAATTACTTTCTGAATAAGGGTTAATAATTTTATAGCTCAAAAAATGAACAGGGAAAGAAATGAGGCAATATAGCAACCGACGGAACAATATTGGGGAAACTGCGGCGACGGCATCCAAGTGGAAAGTTAAGCATCTTGCAAATTATGGTAGATATAATGTTAACTTAATTAATGAACAATAACTTAACGTGTTTCACTTCATGCTTCAGTGTTGCCATGATTCAAACATATATTTAGTTCTGGAGGCAATTAAGCGTATTGGTTGCTATGCATAGGCCCACCACCTCCAACCACCTGCTGTAACATCCCAAGCTCTGCAATTTGCCCACTCAG
The DNA here is from genome assembly GCA_013340265.1 of Coptotermes formosanus. Taxonomy (NCBI): domain Eukaryota; kingdom Metazoa; phylum Arthropoda; class Insecta; order Blattodea; family Rhinotermitidae; genus Coptotermes; species Coptotermes formosanus. The sequence continues at coordinate 285,197 of BLKM01000354.1, read as the reverse complement.
TGTATTTGTGTGTCTGATACGATTCTCGGAACTGATTAATTATTCCCCTTGAACAACATTCACACAGTGGTCTTTGTAATGGAAATTTACTGTCTTCTGTGCGGTGGATGGTGGACTTTTAAATGTTATTTGCACAAATTTTAGCCTTCTAAGTTTTAAAGGTGGACAAGAGGCAGGTACGCAACCAAAATTTTTCGTTGTGGGGGGAGTGGGGGGGACTGACCCTGAGGCTATACACAATTCATGTTTGACTTAAAATTATGCTATAAAAGTCACGTCATAAGTGTAACATAAGTGTAACATAAAACCGTTTGCAAATGCATCTATATAGGCTACATACAAATGTCATTACATGTTCCATGACTCAATCACGGTGCCCTATGTTCTTGTTTTTTAAATTGGCGTTTGGGGGCATGCAGCCCGGCAGCCCCCCTTGGGTGCGCCCCTAATGTAAGGGCAGGAGCAAAAATTCGGGTTTGTTGAGATCTGTAAGGAATACTGTGCCCGCATCACAGACACTATACAAGCGATGAATGCTTCATGCCCACGTACAGCTCTGTGTCTTGTGCAACTTTTACACGCAGCCGCGGAACAGCTTTCAGGCCTCCAGCGAGAGGCACGTTTAATGCATAATTACACCAATTAAAAAGCACCGCTTTCCCAATTTACGTTTCTTCCATTCCGCTGTGCAGCCTTCCGCAAAACCTCACTTCTTTCGTTCGCTTCTTGACGTACAGAAGTTTCGTCCCGATGTTCTTGCCAAATGGATGAAGAATTATTGAAACCCGTTACAGCCATCTTTCCCCTCGATCCATAATTCAACTCGGCATTGTTTCGCCTGCATCATCCCACGAATGAGCGCACAATACATAAAACCTTCCATTATCCTCCCCCGCGAAATTGTGTAATGTGCAAGACTACCCTCTCCTGTACTATCCCCATTCCACGAAGATAAAACCGTCTCTGTCAGAACTGGAATCGATGGAGTCAGCCATCATCAAATATGACGTCATACATGACCCACAATTTATCAAATTATGGTTTTGTTTCCAACGTCCATCCAAGAACAAGTCCGTTAAGTGTCGCCAACAGCAACGGATCAACCCTTTGTCGACTACAATTAATCTACATCATATGTGAAGATGTTTATTGTTTCTACTGTTACACCTAACGGTACACGTAGCAACCGCTAGTCTTGAAACAGGTTGTGGTAAAAGCTAAGCATGCATTTATCCCAGGACTTTCAGTCAAAAATAATTCAACTTAACCTCACTATTAAGACCACCGGCAACAAGAACTACAGCCCGTTACACTGAATAGTTTAGAAATACCGACTGAAAGGAGATATTAAGAAAGAGAACCTCACGGTCTAAGATCTACTCAGCATCAGAAATTCGATCACAGCGATTAACTACGTTTTTCCTGCCCTTTCCTTTCCCTCCTAACATCTACACGTCATATAACACGACAATGTTCACCACACGCAATTCTGCACCATACTCTGCATCACAATGTAACACCCATTAGCAACTGCTAGTCGATACCGGTGGCCGCGCGGTCTAAAGCCTGGGTCTGCGGCCGCTCGCTTGCTGGGATTGCGGATTCGAATATCGCCGCAGGCACGGATGTCTGTCTATTATGACTGTTGTGTGTTGTCAGCTAGAGGTCTGCGCGACGGCCGATCATTCGTCCAGAGGAGTCATACCGAGTGTGGCGTGTCTAGCTGAGTGTGATTTGGAAACCTCAGCACTGACTGAGGCTTAGGCCCCCCGCGAGCAAGCCATTACAACAGACATTACAACCACCAATTCATGAGAAGCATAATCTGATACTTTCAGATCACTTTTACACTGGCTTTTCACTGTATGACACTGCGTACACCGGAAGTACTCAGATTTGCTGGCCCTACCCGTACGTCAGCGGGGTCATAATTTGAAAACCCGGTATTATGCGCCACCCTGTTTTTTTGGTCGTAAAAATGCCTAGCATCAAACCATTTCACAGATACCCTCCACGCCTACAGCCACTGTTTCTTCAGAATTAGTCACAAACGCACTCCTAATTTAATGATTGTCATTACATCACCGCTCCCTGCAAAGTTTAATTTAATTTTACAAAATTAACCTAGAACTTATGGTCACGCTCTCTATGTTTCCATTTGCTGTGCTTCTTTTGACTCATGTTGTTTAACGATTTACTTGACCTGTTGATTTGCTGCCTTCTGTCATAAGTAGTCTACGTACACTCGTATATTTAAACATCGTGTCCACGTTTCTGATTAGTTCGTCATTTTTTGTTGTCTGATGTCAAAATTAGTTGCACGCGATACCGGATAATTTACAAATCATTTTATCAAGCACTGTTTCAGATTCACATAAAGCCCACTCACTCTGTATGCTTTACGCCCGCCCGGTCCCGTCCTCGCATGGGGCCGCCTGTTTGCACTTTGTGCTAAGCGTTGTCCACGGGGTCTGACACTTAACCTTTTTCCTCTATTCAGCTACATCAGACACTGGCTATTCCTTCGTCTCCCACTACTTCGTAACGTATATTATTTGAGTGAGAGAGTTTCGTTTCAGCGCAATTTCTTTTTAACTTTCTACAGGTACGTTCGAACGTTCTTTATTACAATGCCATCAATATTAATGATACTGTCATTTCCCCAAACGTAAGTATGAATTCAGCATATTATATTCATATATATCACGCAAACAATAAATGAAAAAATATGTACACCAGTCTAAAACTGTTTTCGAACTTACGGTTAACAATACAGAGCTCTTCAACGTTGGTAATAGGACGGAACAGATAAGACAGTTCATGTAAAAGTTAACAATGAATAAACGAATTCAATGTGAACCTAGACACAGGTTTCAACAATTGCCAACAGAAGAACCAGAAATGAGCTGTTACCTCATGTGACCAAAATGAACGGTGATAGAAATTCAGTATGGAACTAGACAAAAGACAATTAAACACAAACTAAAAAAAAAAGATCAACCAAGAAAACACAGAGAATGGAGCAAACAACAGGCAATATTACATAACAAGATTTTTTAATTATCTTCAACTGACAATGAATACCAAAATATGACAAGAATTAGCCAAAAGCGAAGGCATAAGACATAAAAACCGTACACGTACTAAAAAACTGAAGGCAAAACTACGAAAAGTCAAAACAAGCACCGCACAACGCAACATGGAAAACATGCCCAGAAACGACGTAACATAATGGATATTCAAGTGTTGTTTACATGACACTTTTAGATCTACGGTTTTTTTTAATAGAGAAGATCTTAAACTGACGATAAAACATTAAATAATAACAAATGATTATGTAAACCTAATAATGTGCACGAAAGAGCGACTGTACGCGCAAAAGGTACCCTACGTTTAACTTTCAAACACGATTATGAAGAAAAATAAAAAGTGAACCGTACTAATACACAAGCTGGAGATCACATTACGGCTATGATGAGCGGTGTGTTATGAACATCTGCTCTAATGAACTACAGCCAGCTCCACAGCGGTGGCGACACGTGAAGCAAAAACGAGTCTTTAGCACAACAGCGTTATGCTAAATGAAAAGGACTGGAAAATGGCAGTAATAAACTAATTAAAACTCGTCGCAAATGGCAGAGAATATACAAAGCTGCCAACATAAACGTAAATTTCAATTATTCTGTGTTTGAGGTTAAAGGTACCATACGTGTTTGTACCTTTGCTTATGAAATACACGATTTACTAAATTTTTTACATTAATGTCATATTCTACAAAAACACTAATCACCAACAAAAGCACAAAGAGAGTTTTATCATCAGTTGTAACACACTCCTACATGCGCATGTTTCGACCCTGCTTGGTTATCTTCAGGGAGAACTTTTTTTGTTATCGTTACAATAAGGTTGCACTTTATAGTTAAATGTGCTGTTGACTGTGTACTGCGTTGTTTTTGGAGGCGTGAACTGTCTGTGGTCCCGGCTTGCCTCGACCCTGCTTGGTTATCTTCAGGGAGAACTTTTTTGTTATCGTTACAATAAAGTGCAACCTTATTGTAAAGATAACAAAAAAGTTCTCCCTGAAGATGACCCAGCAGGGTCGAAACATGTAGGACTGTGTTACAACTGATGATAAAACTCTCTTTGTGCATTTGTTGGTGATTTGTGTTTTTGTATAATATAGTGCACGGACATGGAACACATTAAAACACGTCATATTCTCTTTATTGCTGGAAGTATCCCTTATTTAACATCTTGTCTATAAAACCTTCACGACTTGGGCATCAAATCTGCAGCCCTATTCTACCGTTTGTACGTTACCAGAACTTACCTTCCTCTACCCTTATTTTCATACCGGCGTGAAACTTGGTTCGTCACCCCAACCCACGACCAGGCTGAGGGTGTTTGTCAAATAAGGTGCCGAGAACACAGTGACCTAAGAATAACGAACTAAGAGGATAAACGGCACGAAAAGAATGATTTTGTACCCTTCACAAAAGAGATCACAGAATTAAGGACTGAGATGAGCATGTCATGCAGAGAGTATAGGAGAGACGATAAATACGTACGGCAGGCAACGTGAAATGAAAACACTATTGCAAGACCTGGCCTAATATGGAAGAGTAATATTCAAATGCATCTTAAATGTGAGGTGTCAGGGTTTGAACCGGATTCAAGTGGATGAACTCCAGTGACAGCAAATTAAGATGGCAACGACGCTTCCGGTTCCATAAAAGGCGGGGAAATTTTCTGACTGGCTGAGAGAATATAAGCTTCTTAAAACAAATTCTTACTTCATGCATCGCGTCGTGAAATCTTATGCCTTCGAACCCAGCAGCTAACTGCTCTGACAAACCTGACGAAATGGAAGCTGTTACGGAGCTAGTAACGAATAAAATTAGTGGAAGTATATAGTCGGCTTCTTCGAGGAACCTCCCATGTCGTAACTAATGACGTGGCCGCTAAAACCAGTGACGGCGCCCGTTACACTGCTGTATACAGTCGGTCCCTGCACGTTAACTCTTTTAACGATACGTACCGCGCTGCAGCAGGTATGTCTACTTATACAAGACATATACAGATGTCGCAATAATCACTTGACACGCGATGTTTAACATCCTGCCTCTAGTGTCAACTAAATATTGCGACACCACGTACATGCGCCGTGTCTTTCGCATAACAATTCCCATGGCGCCCGGTTATCCATCACCAACACATAACACCGGTCTCACTTGACAGGAAGGTTAGTGTCCGACTGAGGGCGCCATATTTTCACAAGCCTAACGAGATTATGGGGCCTTATCACCTACACCACCCAAACACATTCCTTCACAGCCATCTTCTTAAAGCCACACGGGGCTCTACAACAGGGTCCATGGGCCACACAACAAGCGGACAGATAGCTCACCATTGTTGGACAGACAGAAGGCGGGAGGGAACATCATCCTACATCCCTTCCTTTCAACACCAGATGGCACGACGTGTCACAACCTCATTGTCATTGTGACGCACATTATGAGTGGCCATTCCGCCTGGTACTCTCGAGAACCAAACAATATGGACCCACAAAGTACACTCACGTTCTCTCTCCGAAGTGTTTCTTTCCAAGATCAATATTTCCTTGACGCACAAAAGGGAGAACACCCACAGGGGACTCGGATGTGGGGCTCAGACGAAGAAGTCTCCCTTCCCTTAATTCCAGCTGGAGGGAGCAGAAGGTGTCTTCCCCACTGCAAAGCTTTACGAAAAGACAATAAATTGGGAACTGTAACGTCCTCTTCTTTCTCTTTGGTCCAAATACTCCCCTCAGCTTCCTGGTCTCAAACACCCTCAATCTGTCTTCTTCTTCCCTTACGATAAGCAATCAAACAGCAGTTTTTGTATTAGTACCGCTGCTGGCGCCGGAGAATTGTCACATGCTACAGGCCGGACGGCCGACGAATCGCGGATCGTTTACCGGCGGGGTCTAGTGATCATCAACATCTTCTTCTCCTTCTCTCCTCCTCCTCCTCCTCCTCCAGTGTCCAGACTGGCTCTGGGGCCCACTCAGCCTGTTCAATGGTGTTAAAGCGGCCAGGGCGTGAAGTTGACCACTCAACTCAACCCAGTACCGAGGTTGAGGATGAGTGAAAACATGCGCTCACGTCCCCACAGCCTTCACGGCGTGAAAATGCACTTTAATGTATGATGATGATGATGATGATGATGATGATCATCATCATCATCATCATCATCGTCATCATCATCATCATATTAGGGTCTATTATTCGCCGCCGTATCGTTCTGGCAGCCAAGCACACAATTTCACCCGCCTGACAGAGTTACGAGCACATACAAAGCAGTTACATCTGCTTGTTATTCTACCCACATTACACTTATTTATGAACTTTAATTAGCGAAGTTCACATTAAAAAATAAATTCTAAATCTGTGCACACTTCAGATTACTCTATCACGTAACTTCCAGTAAGCTATTCACGTTTACAACAACTGAGAAGAACTGAAAGCATAGCGAGTTAATTAATACATGGAAATGTCCATCACTTTTTAACTCCCATTCAATTTTTCATCGCAAGCGAGTTATTTATAAACTGTTAGAGGGTTCACTGTCTAGTTAGTATGTGGACTGGGGATGACACAAACATGAGTACATACAAATTACCACACGTGCTGCAATAATAGACACACACAACTAGCCACGTACTTTAAACAAATCTTCCCCGGTGCGAGCAAACACATGGAATATACCAGCCCATGTAAACTAATTCACCAGCGCCGTATCATATGGGACGGCGAGTGGATTTCGTGAAAAACAGAACTACCTCACTCCAGTTACGATCAAATTCGGGTGTGTGTTTACAGTGGCATGGAGGAACAGGCCACAGATCGACACGGCTGGTGTTGGTGTTGGTGATATCAATTACGTGATTCAGCCTGATCATTCCTCTAAATATACGTGGTAGTCGGTATAGCGACTCAGCTACGGGCTGCACGGTCCGGGGCTCGAACCCCGGCGAGGAAAAGAGATTTTTCTCTCCAAATCGTCTAGACTGGCTCTGTGGGCCCACCCAGACTCCTATGTAATGCGCACCGGGCTTCTCGCCCAGGCGTTAATCGGTCGGGGCGTGAAGTTAACCACTCAGCCCGATGTAGCGCGGAGTTTAAGAATGGAGCCATACCTCTACTCCTCCTCTACACCTTCATGGCGCAGACAGCAAAAAACTTCACATTTTTATTTAAGAAAAGCACGAAAAACCTCAGCCAAGTTAGCCTATCTCTGCACTAAGATTTCAAACTGGAACATACGGAATACAAAGCTGGAAAGGTATCCAACGGACAGCGACGTTCAATTACTTCAGTCATAACCACAGCTCATACGAAAATCCCACTGCGTAATAATAATAATAATAATAATAATAATAATTTACATATTTTGTGCATGTCCACTTAAACACATTTTCAATTAACAGGGAGAAGCAAGGATTAACCACAGGACATAATATGGCAGGGCAAATACTGGAAACGGAACACAGTTTAGGGGAATTCACGGTTGTTACAAAACTGGCGTGCTTTATCGAAAATGAGTACATAATTAAGAAAATGAAACGTGAGTGAGAGGCCTGGATTCTAGTGACCACGGATACGTTTCGGAGGCACAGCTTTTGTGAACACGGTAACAAGCCTTCAGGGTCAACTCTCTCTCTCTCTCCACTAGCTAGCAACTGTTGCCTTCTGAAGAAGCAGGCCTACTGTGTTCCGTGTAATTGCTTATTATTATGTACTGGCCTACAGCAAGGGTGCACAAATCGCCCTGCCAACTAAATTTTGTACCGTGACGCCTAATATTTTTAGCGTAATTATTCCAGTTTTTTCCCCCCTTGAACACAAAAAGTGTATCAGTTCAGACGGACCGGGCACAAAGAGCCAGAAAACAGTAAAGTTCAGAGGTCACTCCAACACTGTGGGTCCTCAGTACGGAACTTGCTTCATGCCACTCTTCTGACGCCTAGAATTAGGAAGCAGCCTCTGGATATTTGGTAAACTTCTGGACACCCTGTCTACAGTACACAATAACTCTGTGATGCAAAATTAAACCAAGTTAGTCACATGTATAGCCTTTCTGTCTTTAACCTTTTAAAGCCTAGCGGTAACTTTACGTACCACCAGGTTTAACATTAAAAAATTCTACGTGGTGCCCACATTGCGTTTGTGTGTTTTGTACGGATCACAGAACAAACAGCAACTTTTGCCTTATAAAACATTAAGAGACTGGTTTTTATAACCGAAGTGGAGAGTGTTTACAGCGCGGTACGCACTGAGTCCTTATATAAAACAGACACGCTTCGTCTTTAAAGGGTTAATTAATTTACCTCTATTCTGAAACATTCGTATACTGCAGCATGAGGGGGTATATATCTCAGCAAAGCGCAAAATTCCGTAACCCCGATATCAAGCTGTCGGTATGTTACAGCTTATGGTGGTAGCAATGATCAACCTCAGTAACACAAGCGCGATGCATTTCCGGTATCGGGACGGCTTTGCAATCCTAAATTTGACTTAAATCCCCTAATGGATGGCAGTTAATGCAGAAACAGCTGCGCCACTAACGGCACTTATACCTCTCGCCACAACGGTGCCTGCTCAATATCTTAAATCAACTATGAGGTTACCATTCGCGTTATGTCACTTTTCTCCTTAATTCGCTTTAAGCTACTGGACCACTACATTCAAATTACGAACGCTGAACAGAGGGGGACAGAAACCTGAAAATACAGCAGCCCATAAGCAGTTAAGCAGTGCTAATATATAGTGCAAGGGCGGTGTAACTTACAGCTCCCCCCCCCCCTTCCAAAATCTTTTTCGGAAGTTGAAGCAGCTGCAGGGGGCATGCGTTACACATTATATACTGCAATGCCCTGATATTACATGTACCCTTATCCAAACGGTGCATGAATACAAGCAGTAACATTAAGCCTGGCAAGTTGAGTGTATGTACCACCAAGTTCAAGAAGCCAGGACCCCGACATGCGGGGAGATTGGGGTGGTAAGGGTATTTCGTAACATGCAAACTACTCACATAACTTGCAGTGAAAGGGACGAAGTCTTGAATTACCTGAAAACAAATAAACAAACCTTAGATCTGTGCCATGTAATGGGGACAAAGATCTAGAGAAGGAACAGAGCACAACTTCGCAAATAAATGTCACTAAAATACGCAGGAACTGAGTCACGAACAAAACTTACACAACTGCACACACACGCGTGTCCATTTTATTGTGTCCCTCAGCACGGAAGCTGTCACGGAATGTCCCAACGGATGAAGCGATAAAGTTGTCGTGTGTAGGGACACGACAAGAGGGACGCTCTGTATATATAAAACGGTTCATGATTAACTGATTAGTATTGTGTTATTCATAGGCGTAACTTGGCTAATAACCTCCGGGGGGGAAGGGGGGGGGGCAAAGGGCGACCATGGGTATTAGAAAATAAATACGAAGGAAACAAGAGAAGTTCCGTTTCGACCAGTCCTCAATACACAACGAACTCAGGCAAAGCGCACAGACAATTTACAGTCTCTCTCTTCTTTTGTAGACAGGTGAGTCAAGACGCCTCTACTCAGCGTCCCGTAGAACACAGGTTTTTCATTTTTTCTCTCTTTACACCACCCAAATCATCGTTCAGAAAATATTTCAAATTTTTATTGGCCACTCTTCAACTCAGTAGCCAAAAACCTATTCTTAGGTTGAAAAAATACTGAAGGGAGGGCACACCTGCACCCACCTGCACTCCCCAACTTACGCCTATAGTGTTATTAACTCACAGAAGACGTACTTTTTCAGTCCGTAACACGTAACGTCAATCGTCACACGGGATCCACATGTGCACACTTTCTTCTGCAAGAGATTTCTCGTCGAACATTCAATAAGCCTCCAGCGATAATTCATATAAATATAAATGTTAAGACGTACACACACACACACACACACACACACACACACACACACACACACACATGCCACGTGCAATATATAGACCTATACTGTCTTTTCTTTTATCGTTGCACCGAGCACGGTGGCTTTATAGCATAGAATGCCTGCATCCGTCCGGATATCCCGCGACGGTTGCAGCGACCAGGACAGCGATAAAAGGTACGCGACTATGCAATGTCACTCACAACAACGGTCCCATCAGATTCCACACAGTAATAATCCACAAGCTGACAATTCAAAGTCATTACGTCATATTCTTCACAACAGGGCTGTGGAGTCGGAGGGAATTTTAGGTGGAGTCGGTGTCTGTAAAAAAAATGTACCGACTCCGACTCCTACCTCAGTCTAAAATCCTAACTAGATACTCCAACTCAGAGCCCTGATAGCTACAGTAACCATTAAACTTATAATTAAATATAGGTCATAAGTCTAAAAAGTCGCCTGATGATTCACGTGGTGGCGATGAAATGGCTTATAGGTTTACCATTATTAATACATATTGAGCTTTTATGAAGAAGTCGGAGTCTGAAGTTTTGTGTACTGACCCCAGAACCCTGCTTCACAACTTTCCTAAAACGAGTGACGCTACAGTTTGTTCGCCCTCCAAACGTTATACAAAGAGTGGCCTGTAACTGTTCATCACCACACCAACGTTCATTCACATACATTCACGAAAAAAGAGGGCTGCCAAAATCGTGGCAATAATCCGAAAACAAACCAGTGCCGAGAACAGAAAACGGCAGCAGGCGACCGTGTACAGTGTTCAAATATTTACAGTGACGCAATCAGACTGTTTACACCTGCGATATAAAGGTGCAGCTGTTGGTGCAACACTGACAGAACCACCACACGGCTGTCAAAACTTCACTTCACCTCAAATTGCTTCTGCCCACTGTGCCCATATTTCAACAGCACAAGACCCACTCGCAACCGCATTTCGCAACCAACAGCAAAATTTGGGCATACCTAACCTCGATCGATATTGCAGCCCACTGAAACCTCTCCTCTATTCCTTCCTGCTCTAATTGGTTTCAAAGCCACCCCTTATCCCCGCATTAATCCTGAAACAAAACACGAAACCGTGAGCTGGATTTTTACAATTTGTTATGCGGGGAGGATGCAAATACGTTAAGTTACCCTGCAGGTGACCGCTGAAAACGACAACCTGCAGGCCTGCTGTATGAATGGACCGACCAAACAAATATAAACATGCTTCAATTCCGATACGGATATTGAAGTTGAGTATATAGCCTACACGGTCTCAAGATGGCAACAACCGCTGTGAGAACCTAATACCTCACACAAACCCAAGCAATGAAATTCTGTCGCTATTCTGCTCCCACGTAACACTTACTATTAGTAATTACGGACACGACCACGAGATAGCACTGACTGCCGCAAATTATCTGTTGTTACGAAGCAGTCGCCAAGTGCCTACGATTTGGTTGGTAATGCAGCTTGCACACTTTCCGATAAATGTTATTTTTATGCATCGCGTACCGCCCAATCTATGAAGCAGCCCATCGGAAGCTTTCCAAGTTCATGGCGCTGAAACTGTATTTCACAGCATCCATCAACGGCTCTAACAGTGAAACGTTATCTGAGAATATCACTGCTCTGCGGTAAGGAATGTTTCATTTTCCCGTCTCAACTTAACTGGCGCTACAATGATCTACGTAACGCCGTTTCACGTGATTTGTCGATCCTAGACAAGAATTGACTTCATTCCTGTTCCCATATCCGCGGTGGCACAGTTGGTTGAGGCACTGCCCTACAAACCGGAAGGTCGGGGGTTCGACTCCCGATGGTGTCACTGGAATTCTTCATTGGCATAATCCTTTCAATCGCACTATGGCCCTGGGGTCGACCCAGCCTCTAACAAAAATGAGTACCAGAAATATTTTCCTGGGGGGTAAAGGCGGCCGGTGCGTAGGGCTGACAACCTTACAACCTTCAAGTGCCGACTGTCTAGAAATCTGGGAGCCTCAACCTCCTGGAACTCTCAGGGCCTGTCCTGCTTTACCTTTTCTCTTTTTACCTGTTCCCATACCTCTCCCATATGCTCCTTCTATATTTGCCTCGGGTCCCTTTCCAGGACTCTCTCATTCTACTGCTTATGTTAGCTGTGCGTTAACCAAAGTGTTTCTTATAGTTCTACTGTGTTTAGTATTCTTCTCACCGAAACGTCTGATGCTGCTGACTGCTGTCAACAAAACTGCAGCTTTCATTTTTGTCACACCCTGATGAAACCTGCGCATGGGACAGAAGTGTGAGGGGAGACAATTAAATTAAACATACCTGAATCGTTGAACTGCCACCAGAGAGCGCTACTTGAAAACTGAACGACCGCATAACGAAACGGAAAATCAGAGATGTGGTGGCTAAACCTGCCGGCAGCAACGTGTTCATTAGAGTGGCGGGAGTTTACCTCCGCTTCACCACCCCCAACAGTGTTATCAGTTACATACCTCGGAGTGACGCTTAACAGCGCCCTACGGAACATGCACGCACTTCTGTCCTGAATATTTAATACAGTGGTAAATAAAACCTGACTGGGTAACAAACCTCACTGTTGTATATATCGGATTATATATATCGGCTAAACATATACACCCCTCTGCATGTTACTAAGAAAACGATTAAATGTAATTTCAAAAACAAATGTATTTTCATGACAAACAACACAATAAGCTACTCGGTCTATAAACAGTCTCTCTCGCTACTATAAACCTGTAACACTATCCTCCCATTCACAGCTAACACAGCAACAAATAAACAGCAATGTCAACGCCACAGTGCATATCAAGCGAAGTGCGATAGTTTGGTTAGAGTCAGAAGAAGTAACCTAACTTCACGCTACAACGCACATGGGCCAGCCAGGGAACTTGCATAACAAGAACCTATTGAACACTTGAGATATGCGCTCCTGTGGGATTTTACGCAGCGTAAAAGGGTAATCCCGTACCGACGTGCCGGGACAACCTAGCGGTCCCATCTTCAACGGTCAACCAGTCCAAGACTGGACTGGCTAAAGCTTCCGTCTCTAACTCGGGGTGTTCACGGGTTTAAGCATCGACTGCTAACCGACCATCCTGACTGAAGTTCTCGTTGATCATCCTTAGGCCATCCCAGTAAACGCTGGGATAACACCCTCAAATTAGACCATACATGCTTCCTTCAACACATTGCCAAATTCATCATTCAAGCAAGACCCATTCGATGCTACACAGTCCGGGCCTCAGATACACACAGCGTCGTTAAATAGACAATAAATATACACACCAAGACCTTGATTTATACCGTCGTTGTGTTCCTGAGGAAGTGGGTGTAAATCCAAAAGGCGTTAATTCAAAAATGACATTTCCACAAAGCAAAACGACGTTAAGTAATTGGAAATAAGAGCGTTAAACCGAACATGAGAAAACGTAAATTAAGAAGTTGTGTAAATTTTCAAGGGACGTTAAAGTAAAAAAAAAAAAGCATAAAAAAGGGGCGTAAAACAAGGCCTTGGTGTATATAAATCAGAACTAGCCCCAACAAAAGGACCAGATCCGGAACTAACCCGAATATACGAGTGCAGCCCCATGTGCCTCGCACTGCTTACTGAACGGACAACCTCTTTCACTCTTCCTATCCTCACTTTTCAAAAGTAAAATGATGGGGGACTCTAACATCAACTGCTTGTTTGTATCTATGGTAATTTGTAAATTCCAGTGCCGAACACCTTACTTCACAAATATTCCCTACAAAAGTGTGAAATGTTGCATGGTGACGAAGTGTTACAACCAGGTTATCCTCCGCGTCTGTGAGAGCCTTGTGTCAGCGTTGAAACGGCTACGATAATGGCGTGCCCTGACAATCACGACACCGTGTTTGTGTTAAATCAGTAACACCGACACCTGTCTATCCTTCCGCCACAATCAGAAATCAGACAATGTGGTGAAAGGGAGAACTTTATCGTCGGATCTGTACACCACAAAGAGCAACCCAAGGCTTTTATGTTCGCAATAAACATGCACATCACTGCTTTGCCTCAACCGACAGCCACACTGGCTGGAACTGCCGACAGGTGCAGGCACTTTGTTCTGTCTGACAAACAACGAATCAAGCAGCAATATGCAACAGTTCCTTTCGCGTATGTTCATCGCAGATCAGTCCCTCTAACTCAGTGAGTGTTCCCTGACAAGCTTTCAGTAGCTCAGCTGATCAAGACATTCCCAATCCTTTACTTCCGGTAATCCAGGCTTTTCTTAACCTATTTCCGGTAATCCAGGCTTTTCTTAACCTATTTCCGGTAATCCAGGCTTTTCCTAACCGTATTAACAGCCCACAGCTAATGGCAACGCAGTTAACTAGATCACAAATAAATAAACAAACTAATAAATAAATACTTGTCACAATTCGGGATGTCCTCTCCACCTCGGTTACTGATAACAACACTTTTTTTCATTTCATGCCCCACCTCTGACACGCTACACACGAATACGTCAGTCACGTAAGGATATACGCATTACAAATGTTTCTCGCCAGGCCCTCGGGCAACGGTCACTTCGAACTGGCGCCATCTGGCCTGCGAATAAAAGTACTTTCCCATCCCAGCACGTCTCTTAATGTCTTTTCAGAGACTGGCTTACGACTGCACGTCACCATTTATATGCCGGGGTGGGGGGGGGCCGAAAACTGCACAACTTGAGGTTCATCTAAATAATATTTAGAAATCAAGTTCCCATTTCACAGAAAACACACAGCGGCTCCATTACACAGACCAATCGAGTAATGCTGTTGAAGGAAATAACTGTTCTTTAGAGAATCACACGAAATATAGGGCGTCTTTGTCCTACTTGACCGAAAAGCGCCGGCCCGACGCTCTAGTGAGTTTTTATTAGACTCTCTAAGGGTTATTATAACTGCGATCGTTTGTCTAGCTCCCGCCATCGACTGTTAAACCTCCCCGACACGCGGCGTACGATGCAGCGCTGGCGGAGCGTTGGGCCGGCGCTTATCGGTCAAGCAGGAAAAAAACACCCAATATAAACACACAGTTAGGAAAAATGCAGTTTTCTTCTAATGTCACAGCAGGGAATACTGAAAGTAGCCAATGCGCTTTGACGGTTAAGTTGACATTCGGTTATTCTATAGCTCACCATCAAACGCTAAGCCTCGAGTACCAAACACTGTGACGGATAAGGGGATGAATGCAAGGGGAATCGTTCATGGCCTGAAAGAAACCACAACATGATCTGGTCCCTAACCGTTCGCTAGGGTGTCAACCGTTTTACCGCCATGATAACCCGCTCAATATGCTAAAAATTCTATACAGCCGTCCGAATTATAGCGACCACTCTCGCTTGTAGTCGCTACTCAAAAATCTCGGACGTATCGACAACCATATAAACAACATTCAACTAGGATGATTCAATTTACGAAGGACGCCTTTTGTGAAAATGATATTGCGTCCATTTGTAAAGCCAGTGTGCAGTCAAAACCTCTCCAGGTACGTACAAAGTAGAAAGGCAAGCACAGTACTATTGTGGCTGCCTTAGTCATATATTTCATCTGCGGGCTAATTAACAATTCCGCACAGGGAATGAGACAAACTCGCACGGTTTGTAGAATGGAAAGTTGATGGACTTTATTACAGCGCTGTATCAGGGCGACGTTGCAGCTCAGAGAGACGCGAACTCCGCTGCACAAGAGAAACTGCATAAAGAGCTCATACAGAAGGATGAATAGGAAAACAACCCGTTTTGTAGAACGGTACCAACGTTTCGGAAAACTCCTGTTGCCCCCGAGTCAAAAGAGAAGAAACGTTCGAACGTCCGTGCGTATATACCAGTCTACTGCACAAACTTTCCGAAAATCTATAAGCCACCTCAATATTCTAGACGCCAAAAGGGTGACATGAAGCAAGTACTACCGTGAAGACCCACAAATATATGGCGCCACCCTACAAAACCTTATCGCCACGTCGACCTGGCGCCCGGCATTTTTGTACCCCTGCAGTACACAAGCACCTAGAACTAAGAACGTCGTCCTCTTACACATTCCAGGATACTAACAGAGCACAAAATATACGTTGCATTACTGTTTACGTCAAAACTAGACTCCAGCCTTGGAGCTGTCAGAAGTTCGCCTCAAGCTCCGCCCGCTTTACCCCGGTAAAGAGTGAAGATGGAGGTTGGATGAGTCTATACCCACGTGCTGCGCCGCGGTGCCGGACCTTGCACTGTGTCAAACGCTGGGCATGACACAGTGACTGTACCAAGTACAGTACACTAGCCTGCGCCAAGAATTGTATTAATTATGCAAATAGGAAAGAACAAAGAGGGAATTTCTCCCCTTTATCCCAGTGACGTCCCTAACGATAAATAAAGAGTCCCAGGGGCTGTGGGAGAAGAGGCTTGTAATTGCTTCTGTCAGGCGCAGAGCGGCGTAACTAACATGCCTAGTAAACCATGCAGGATGTTCGTTCTCAAAACTACAACACCGACGGTTTTCAATAAACCTCGTGACTATGTAGGGTAACGTCCCTCTGCACGCTATGAGGGTACATGGGAGGAGAAGAGGTATAGCTCCACTTATTCTTAACCTCAGCACTGGACGGAGTTGCTAACTTTACGTGCCTGTCTCTTTACCCCCTGGGAAAGAAAGCGGACGATTTTGAAGAGACGAACCTCTTGCCCCAACCGGGATTCGAACGCCAGACCGTCCAGCCCGTAGCCTACTCTCTATACCGACTACGCTAGAATATACGGGGTAGAACTAGTAACTTGACTGCTGATTCGGAAATATAAGTAACAGCTGATACATAATCCAACAAAAAGCACTTGGTGTGTTGACCTACATGTATTCCCTTAATTATTCACTTTTGTAGTTGGGTCGTTTCTGTATTATTGTTATTATTATTATTATTATATTATTATTATTTAAAAATGGATCTTCAAGAAGTGGAACGGGGTGGCATGGACTGGATTGAGCTGGCTCAGCATAGGGACAGGCGGTGGGCGCTTGTGAATGCGATACTGAACCTTCGGGGGTCCATAAAATACGGGGAATTTCTTGACCGGGTGAGGACCCGTCAGCTTCTCAGGAACCGCTCTGCTCCAAGGAGTTAGTTCGTTAGTAATTATTATTCAATGAACCTTCATACTTTATATGCGGTAACACTGAAAACTCACGTTTTTTTTTTAATTTTAAGATAAGACATCCCCATTGGTGTTAACAAACCAGGAGTGTATGTATCACCTCAGTCACACACAGAACCAGTTTTGATCACGTAACCGCGAAAAAAAAATTGATAAATACTGGTGTTGTGTGTCACTGATGTCATACATGTATGCACTCGTGATTCCAATTTCTTGTCAGCCAATGAACATGAAGGCAGGGCTGTGGAGTCGGTACACAAAACTTCTGACCCCGACTCCTAAATTTTTAAAACTCCGACTCCAACTCGGACTCCGACTCCTTCATAAAAGCTCAATATGTATTAATAATGGTAAACCTACAAGGCGTTTTATCACTAGCACGTAAATCATCAGGCTACTGTTTAGACTTATAACCTACATTTAAGTATAAGTCTAATGTTTACTGCAGCTATCAGGGCTCTGGAGTTTAAGTTTTCTAGTTAAGGTTTTATACTGAGGTCGGACTCGGAGTCGGTACATTTTTACCGACTCCGAATCCACCCAAAATTCCTTCCCACTCCAACTCCGACTCCACAGCCCTGCATATAAGTTATGTACGGATGGTGACACTGCCTGCACTGTACTACCAGGATCATCATACTTTCCGCAGATCTTGGTGACAAAAAGACAGCTGTATATTATGCCCCCCCCCCCCCGAATATTATCCGATCCCACCCAGGCACCTTCGTTCTACGCCTTTCAAAGCGTGGTGCCCCGAACTACATGGTACACGGCCTGTCGCATTCAGAATTAGTTCTAACTCTGAAAGAACACCTGGCCAGGCCACAATCACGGATGAACTGTAAAGAATGCCTGTGTTCTATAAACACTCCGGAGATTCATTTATACTCACGCACAGCCCATATGCAGCATTAATAATTGGACTCGCATGGATCCACACCCCGATGCAGCACAGCAGGTAGGAAGGGCCCGAGAATGAAGCCAACAGCTCGTCTTCATATGGCATAATGTGAGATATGAGGTGTCTCACAGCCGAACAGTCAAGTCTTCTGCGCTGTTACGCCGTGCAGACTGCTAAACAGTCTTCGACATTTCGAAGGAACCCAACTGCAGGAACATCAGTGTTTAGCTAATGTAACATGGAACACTTTATCGCCAAGAGAAAAAGTTCCCAGGAACTGAAAAAGATAACTTAAAAAAGTTGCAGGTTCTAAATTGTTATTCTCTTCTAGACGTCCTGCCCACAAGGGAGAGAAGGAAAGACTTTAAACTGTCTGTCGACTGCACGGTCCAACCAATATTTCCTGCCCCTACTAACGTACCATTCCTGGAACAGACTCTGATTTTAAATCCTAAGATGCTGGTGGCGGTTGGAATTACGGACGTCGTAAGTTCAGAAAGCCCCCGGGGGGGGGGGGGGGGGGCGGAAAGGAAAGGAAAGAAAAATAACGAGCCCATAGATAGGCGCACATTTCAGTACAACTTTAGGCCTCATCGTATGTGTATGTACGCACATGAACTCGATGTCGAACTACTGTCGGTTTCTCAGGTGCAAGACTTCGATGTTGGTTAATGGTTTTGCAAGTAACGTCACACCGTTTGGGCTCCACTGCGGTCGTCTCCTGCGAGGACGAGTCAATTCTGTCAGGCAAAATATAGGCCTGATTTTCTGTTGTACATAATCTAGTTACAGCTGTGCATAAGTTTGACTCTAGCCTTGGTATGAACTGAGCACATTACAAACGGCGACCAGTGACAAGTAACAGACACGTTATTGACAGGATCTGTACGTTTTCTCTGCGAGCTTCGTCCGAAAATACGGGACCCCCAACCACGCACTCAAAGCGGCAGCTGAGTTAACGACCAGTAGGCCTACTTTACTTCCTAATTCAATAGCGTCGTATTGAAGAACTCTTCAGTTGCCAGTGACAGCAACCACAAAACTTCACGCACACACCATCAGTAAATGACCGTGCCTAAACCCGACTGATACATTCCTATATACTGCAGAATTCTGTATTATCTCAACGCGAGGTTCGTCCATCAATAAACGCAATAATCATACGTTCACCTCAAAGCATTGCAGATTACAGGCAGATCTATTTTACTGCTACAGAAACCATAAACAATGCCTATCAGACTTACTCAGCTGAAACACACGTACTGTCATACTGATTAACCAACCAGCTTCCCACTTTGTAGCTGAATTTAACCCACAATTTAGGTTGATTTAAAATATTTCGTCGATAACAAAGGAATGGTTTTAGGGCTATTAACGTCCAGCCACAAGGAATGGAGAGTATTTCCCAACAGACACACTGTGTGATCAAAGCTGGTAACGAAACAATACGCATGCGCGTACAAGTATCTCGCTTTGCCCTTCATGACGATTACAACAGATTTTGGGGCGGGCCTTTCGACCTTTTATGCCTAGCAGTGCATGTACCACAAAATTCAACAATCGGAACGCGTACATTCTGCCTACGGAGTGTATTGCTGCGGCTTATATATATTTCAAAACAAACAGCGTCTTTTGCCCTATACAGCACTGATTCACTTTTATAACCAAAACGCAGTGCGTTTACTGCGCGGGATGAACTGGGCCTTTTAAACAGATAACTCGCCGTTAACGGGTTAATCCCCCTGCATCGAAACGCGCACTGACCTGTATATCAGACACGAAGTGGAAGTTTCAAGTGAAGTACGCACGTCACAACGGGACATGTGGGAACACATGTATATCTCAACGCGACCCTTAACTTCCACACAGCATTCAGCCGTTACAAATTGGTCCATTAAAAATTAAACCTTTCATTTGTAATTAAAGTCTGCAAATACATTCATGAACACTTCGGGGGTCGAGAGACGAAGGATGAAGCTCATTATTCTGGCAATACTTGGCTGTTTTATGTAGCACATACTATAGTACCGTAATTGCGTTAAACTGGCTTCCTCAAATATGCGGGTGGCATTGTTCAAGTAAAAAAACATTTTTGAATTCTTTCTCTCACAATGTGCACAGAAAATATTCTCTGCTCTTTTGTTCGAAATTGCGAGGACAGCCTCGGGCTAGAATGCTGCGACCTCTTTCAGCGATAATCAGAGAACTCGTTACGTCAGTGGATTGTAAATGAAAAGGGAATGAGAATGGTCATTACACTCGGTTTTATCGCAGAGCACTGGCTGCAGAACGACGCAGATTTACCGTCCTTAACGTCGAGCTCAACAAGGCACGTAGGCTATGCCAGCTTACAGAGGATTGGGTATGAATCAGATGGTGGCAGCATTACGCTGTTACTGTCCGAGTGAAAACGGACTGGAAAATCGAAATGCATATTCCCGTTCGCACACAATTCACCGTCCCAAAAACAGTTCTGCCTATACAGCTGGTGGTGCAACACTGTTACAAGAACAGCCCAACACTTAAATCTTTTCAGTTACATCTATCCAATGTACAACACCAATATATACTTTACGTATATCCCATGTAATATTACTATCCGAACTTCGTCTCAGTCTTATAAACAGCCGCTTCCAAAAATAAGTTCTACAGCTATTTTACTGTTTTTTTTAAGTGAATAAGGGCCCCGCAGCAGACGCTACGGACACCGCCGCCTTAAGGTTTCTTGTGGAACTCTATTATTGTTGTTATTATTATAATTATTATTACTATTATTAGTCCTTTTCCTAGTACTGGAGCACCATTGGAATGAAACTGACAAGTGAAACCCGAAGTACTCGGGGAAAAACCTGTCCCAGTGCCACTTTGTCCACCACAAATCCCACATGGACTGACCCGGGATAGAACCAGGGCCTCCGCGGTGGGAGGCCGGCGGCTAATCGCCTGTGCCATGGCACGGCCTTATTTTACTGTTTACGTTCTCATATCGCTACAGACACAAAATGAACACACACTACGTCATTTTCCTGCATAAAACGCAACACCAAATTTCCTTAACTCTCAAACTGCGCGAAGCCGTGCCAAGGATCGGACGCGAAGTCGCCACTCTATCCCTACGTACGGTCCAGTTCAGACCCACACCAGTCGTGGGATATGAATGATAAAGCGTCACTACGACAGTACTTTGCTTTTCCAGTCAGTACAATTGCAGTAACGCTCCATGCTCATTTATCCATAACCGACGCTATATAATCTTGCCAACTGACAGCGTAGTTCAGTAACACACACACCTCTAACCAAACACTTACAAGTAATAACGTGTCTCAGTACAGTGATTTTTCTATTGTTCCTTAGTGCTTCTTGATGGACCGTACAGCCCCATCCCGGGGTGTTACAGTAACTGCTTCGCATGCGTACAGGATTAGGGTATCTAACAACTCCACCACCAAAGACTCAATCTTTGAGCCTCACTTAAATGCATTCACTACTTTGACATTCATTACTACCTTATTGTTAGCACACATGAATTAAGACAAGGACTCTGGCACTCCTGACTGCCTTTTAATCACAAATCCCCACAGACCCCTCCACCATCAGCATGTTTCAATCGGGCCTTAATTATTTGCGGGGCTTCCCTGTGGGGCTTATTAAAGCACCAAGCACTGCTGTGTCACGTGACAACTGTCGTCCAGCCAGTGTCTAGCGGCGACACAATGCAGACACACCCCGACTTACGCATCGGTGACGCTCCGGTACAGCTCGCGCTAGTCGAATTTTGCGCAATTCGAAACCGCCCATACATCTAGCAAACTGTATATGTATAGTACACAAGGCAGTTTAGCTGAAATCCAAAATCCAACACGCTGGAACCCGATCGGCCGCACCATGACCGCGCCGCAGACTGTGTTATCGCCCAGCAGTACTCTTCCGCCACCTTTGTCTCATTATGCTTTAATTCCCGCAAAAAAAAGTTCGGGGCGCCTTTCAATACTCTTGGTTTTTTTTTTACTTTAAAAAATGCGCCATTCTGAAATTTCGTAACCTGAATTTGTGTTAGGTCAAACCGTGTCCGTATCCAACACATGCCCTTATTAAGCGTGCAGGCGTTCTTTGCACGACTTATAAGCGTTCATGTGTTCTTCGCACGGTGAACAGGTACTGGAAAGGAAATGTCTGTTCATTCTCACGCTTCATCTCCCACAGACTTCGATCGAATATGGCATAAGAAGTCTATATCAGAGTAACATTTAGACTGACAAAGGATTCTCCAGGTATATAAAGGTAAGCCCTGATCGCACAGCAAGCAATTTCCGTTGCTATGGCATCTCTCAGGAATATGTGGGATTATCCGCTACATGTTCCAGCGTCAACGAAATGCATACTGTTAACAAACACACCATCCACGCTTGAAATTGGGATGTACCATTTACCACATTTTTGCGTCTTCGAGACTCCCCACCGAGCCTCCACTTATATCCCTTCCCAAGCAGTAAGTAAAGTTGTCCCTCTACACGCCATAATGGCATATAGGGAGATATACATATCGCTCCCCTCATCCTTAACGACACTTGATGCACGAACAGTGGTCAGCTTCAAGGTCCGACCACTTTATCCTCGAAAAAAAAAAGAGCCCCCAATAGGCCTACCCATTAACATTTTAAAGCCTAGCGGTAACTTTACGTACCACCAGGTTTAACATTAAAAAATTCTACGTGGTGCCCACATTGCGTTTATGTGTTTTGTACGGATCTCAGAACAAACAGCAATTATTTCCCTATACAGCATTAACTGGCTGGTTTTTATAACCGAAGTGGAGAGTGTTTACAGCGCGGTACGCACTGAGTCCTTATATAAAACAGATACGCTTCGTCTTTGAAGGGTTAAATAAGAAGCTGGATGAGGCCCACAGCAGGTTCAGACGTTGTGGAAAGGAGAAAAATATCTTCTCCTGTCGGGAATCAAACCGCGAATCCTCAGCTCTCCAGCGTTTCGACCTAAGCAACGAATACCGGTAGCAAACCTCTGTGCGAATTACCAATATAAGCTGATACCAACGGTCAGACGACTCTGTCTTCCCTTCCACTGAACACTCACCGCCCCAGCCGAGATCAGCAAGCAGTTCCTAGTCGAACTGCGCACATCCGTCGTCATACTAAAACTGTCTCACGTTAATTATGCGGCGCTAGTGTTGTTTTCACCTCAGTATGTTCGCAGCAACCGCACCGGTTTTACCGACGCCAAGGAGGTCACATCAACCGGCATGGAGTTCAGGCCGAGTTTTTCAAAAACATACAATTCTGTGGCGTGTTGCACAGGCGGTACTTAAAGAGGCGACAGGCAAACGCTTGCAGCTGTTCGTTCAGAATCATAAAAACAAACTATATATTGCATACGACTATTAACCTTTTAAAGCCTAGCGGTAACTTTACGTACCACCACATTTAACATTAAAAAATTCTACGTGGTGCCCACATTGCGTTTATGTGTCTTGTACGGATCTCAGAACAAACAGCAACTTTTGCCTTATAAAACATTAAGAGATTGGTTTTTATAACCGAAGTGGAGAGTGTTTACAGCGCGGTACGCACTGAGTCCTTATATAAAACAGATATACTTCGTCTTTAAAGGGTTAAGTTGGAACTTCTGAGTACGTACTACATTAGCCGTCTATGCATATAGCACAGCATTTCTCGTAAAACAAAATTCGTTTATCTCTTTTTCTTTCTTCCTTTCTTTCTTAGTCTGACTTCTTCTACCTACTCATTGCAGGTGTAATGGGTTACTGCTGCACCTGATCACACTCGACACACACTCCCTGGACGAGAGATCGGCCCGTCGCTGGGACATCTACCTCACAGCACAGAACATTCACAACAGAAAACATCCATGGTCCCGGCGGGATTCGAACCCACACACAACCCTACCAAGCGAGCGGCCGCACACCCGCGCTTTAGACCGCGCGGCCACCGGGATCGGCGCAACATTAATCTGCTACCCATATTTTGGCGTCATGCATTGGCTCTCTGTTTAAGAAGCTACAGCGTCTAACGAAACAATAATATCTAACAGGGTCGGAAGGGCGGATCGGAAAGAGAAACCAACAAACAACTTACATGACAACTAAATACTGCCTAATAAAAAAATGACTATAAAACACAGGAGTGTTTTACGTGAGAAAAAACAGGTCATTTTCATCACTGCTGCATCACGTACATACAGTTATGCGCATGACACACACCTGCGAGCTGCAAACGTCACGAACTTGTATGACGCTTCTAAAATACAATGGTATGCTAACACAAGTGCCTATAATTTAAACAGTGCAATATCAACACGTAAAAATGTAACTGTCACTGTAAAGGTAAATGAGGTAAGATTTCCCTGTCCAGGCGACGAAAGCATAAGGGGAAGCAGAGGTAAAGCTCTACTCATTCTTAACCTCGGCATTAGATACAGTAATTAACGCCTCCGGCCGCTTTACTCCCGACAAAGAACGCCGGCACCCGCTGAACAGAAGGCTGGGTGGGGCCCAAGTGCCGGTCTGTGCGTTTTGGAAAAACGAAAAATACCTTGCCCCTACCGGATTCAAACCCCGGACCGTCCAGTCCGTAGCACAGTCACTATACTGGCGGTAAAAAAAGTAAAACGCGTAACAACCATGGCACAGTTTCAGTTTACGTGGCAATGCAGGTTACTCTACCAGTCGAACACGTCGTCAATATACGTATAACGTAATGGTTAATATTGTTATGGTTGAAAAGAAGGCGTTGTGTCTCACCATATTCCACATAAGCTTACAGACTGTAGAGAACAATCCTACAACTTTAGAATCTGCGTCTGGGATGAACATGACGGCTTTACTGCGGGACAAACATTTAACACATAAAAGCAGCACGGGAGCCAACACACAGCGCGGACCCTCTACGCCCTACACCCTTCTGGCTCAATTCGCCCTTTCAGTGACGACGACAGCGCCAGTCACCACCATTCCTCTACAAAGAAAAAACACTTCTTGTTATAATTTCCTGCGCAGCACAAAACTGTCCAATTCCAGGGCAGAAGCCACTACTCCTAATTTGCATGAAATATGAATTCGCAGAAACGCCATTACTGGCTGAAGAGAGAAAGCCCTGCCTAGTAACAACGTAGCGGCTGATTCACTCAAAGACAATACGCAAGATAAAGAAAACGTGAGACTATGAAACATAAAGACAGGAAAGAAAATAATGATAATATTATGAAAAATAACTCGCACTGCGTTGATTAGAAAGATCTGAGAAGAGAAGTGTAGGATTAGGAATCAGAAAGCTGATGGCGATGCTTATCCGCTGCACAGTATGAACTACATAAATTACGCAACACTGTGCGGTAATTCTATTTCCGTATTCGTTTTGCGTTTACGAATTCTTCAAGATTCAAGTCTTCTGTGATGTGACGCTGCTTCGCTGGGGGAGTACCTCCCGACGTTTAGACGGATCGCAGTACCTTCGTCTTCAGGTTCTAGCAGTTTATGACCTTGAAGATGAAGGCACTACGACTCTCCGAAACGTCGAACACTAACGCAGCTCCACATCTCAGAAGACTTGAACAGTCAGCAACAGCGCTGTACGACGCTCAAATCTCTGTTTTACAGAATCATTTGCAGAACTGAGCAGTAGAGATACGAAGTGTCTGAAGGCGGACTACCCAGGAACCGTTAATCTCCTAAATGAACATTTCTTGGATGTGCTGCTGCGGTCAGTTCTGAACAGCTTCCTCACGGCTGTGGTACGTTATGTAGTTCTCTCCGCATTCGATGTGATAATTAAACCGATAAGAGTAAAGCGCCATCCCTGTTGCTGCAGAGTCTCAACGAGTTACAAGCCCAGCACGCTGTGAGCTCCTTTTCGCTACGAATGACTTCCCCCCACATTTTGAAACACTACCGCTGTTCTGTGTACACAATATATTCATTATATCATCCAATTTACTGCAATTACTTAAAAACGGATAACCACAACGTGCTGTGGACCGTGCCAGCCAATCAGAAGCCGCCATTCTGCTACAAAGCTGCGGTACAGCCTCAAGCGCCGTTTTTACAGAACAAATTACTTGAAAGAGCTATAATTTCTATAAGGAACGCCCGCTGCCCTGTAACTAGCTTCTCCTCACCATCACCCCCCCCCCCAAAACCCCGCTACAGTCATCAGCAACCACATGCATCCCAGCGGAGGGGCGCCTGCTATGCATTATCAAGGGGAGACTGGGTAGGGAAAGTTGAGAAAATTTGATGCATCAAAGCAGCACAAAATTGGGTAAATGAGACCACGACATGCAGCAAGATATGCTGTGGACACTGCGCTTCTGTGCCACGTGTTAGTGAACACACTACGTCAGGGTTACATGGGAATGGAAGGCTGGCAGGGGACAGCAACCGGCCGCACATCCCTAGGGATTTTATAACCCGATGCCTGGTGTATTAACAGCGCTTTTCATGCGCACAGATTAAACTGGAATATCACAGAATGAGAATTATCTGTACTGGCACGTTCAGTTTTAATGAACCTGTCAGTAAGTCACACCAAACTGTCACACGATAACTCAAGGATAATACGAGGAAATTGGAAAGGATATGAAAGGCAGCAGGAACCGGGATGGCACAGTCGGTATAGTGACTAGGCTGCGGATTGGACGGTCCGGGGTCAGACTACCTGCCGGGACAAGAGATTTGTCTTTTGGGACTCCCCAGCCTCCTATTCAATGGGTACCGGGGGCTTGTCCCTTGGGGTACAGCGGCTGGGGCGTGACCCCGACCACTCACCTCCATCTACACCCGAGGTTAAGAATGACTGGAGCTATACCTCTACTCCCACTATATGCCTTCTTGGTGTGGACAGGGACTTCATCTTAAGGGTTCCCCGTTCGAACCATAATTTACCTAAGACAGATACAGTTATTCCATCTCATCCTTCATATAACTGTTACAGATATTAGTGACTTTCTCGTCAAAATTCTGCTTTCATTTGTTATGCCTCCTGCCCATATTTAGCACCTTCATCACAAACATATCGTCTTCTCTCCTTCTGCAATAACTTATAGCCCGCTTCCGTCGCGTTTGAAATTACATGCAAAACCTATTATAATGTCCCGGTTGCTGCTGCCATAGAAACCAATTAATGGTGGAATTTTAATAAACGACAAAACTGGGAACTATCAATACAAAAAACACTTGTGCAGATTCCATTAATAGGACTGAAGGTATAATCGAAGACTCAACAAATGCATGAAAAAAGTTGAGTTCGTTTGATACTTGATCAACCGTAAGGTTATGATGCGATGAAGGAACTAACTGACACGATGACTATGCACAGTGAAGCGTAAATAACTGTGGGGAGGCAATGGTCGTGGATTATTACAGGGCCGGAGAGGGGCTTAACAGATCCACGAAAAATCAGTGGCGATAGCCGGTCCGTACGGGATTCGGACCCAGACCTTCAGAATTCTAATAATGAGTGATACTTGAAAACTGAAATCTTGTGGGATGTTACGATGTGCTGTCGGGTATTTCCTGACCTTTCGCATGGACCGCAGTGCGTTCATCCTGAAAGCCAAGCAATCAAAGAAACCTCTTGGACGACACAACTGTGAAGAAGGCACTACTATCCTACAAAACGTCGTGAACTATAGACGAACCCGGTTATAACGATATCGGTTTATACGACACCTCGCATATAACGTCAGGTATTCTGTGGCACCAATTAACTCCTCGCTGTTAAAACGTAACATTACACTACTCAGAACGACACTCGTTTATAACGACAAAAATATTCAGTCCCCTTCACGACGTTATAACCGAGTTCGACTGTACTGACCCAACGAAAGAATGACACACTCTAGGAGATCTGGGAGCTTAGCAACATCGCTGTGAAAATCTAAACTCAACAGCGTCAACTACGCAAAAGCCCACTGCAAAAGTTATCAACAACAACCCCTCAGCTGCCTTGCATCACTGTGACCTGCTGCGCCATTCTGATACTTGGGAGCCTCCCTAGATGAAGGATCAGTCCCATGGCAAAGCCTACACTACCAAAAGGCAACACACGATCAGACATTCACGGCACAACCGTGCGAGGGGTCGCACGGGTCGGCCACTTCCTGTCTTTTTTTCTACTTACACATTTAAGATCAATTCCTTAACAGCACTTGCATGGAGCAAGGCATACGGAGGACCAGTCGCGCAGCTAGTCAACCAATCCCCAAGGAACGGCATATACTAAGGTACTGCCCCTTTCGAAGTCGGGAAGAGTATTGCTATCCTAGCTGATATCCGTCGCTTTCTTCCGTCCCTCCAGGCAAATGCCCTGCCATTACTTCTATTAAGCACGCCACCCCACACTTTTCCACATGCCCTTTCCCATTCACTTAAAGCCCAATAGTTCGATGTTATAGTGTCTGAGAGCGCGACACTGCTGACATGGTTAAACCACAAATAAATAAATAAATAAATAAATAAATATGACCACGCCTCTAATGGGGCTCTGAGATTCGCTGGACCAACTTGGACTGCATTATTCCCCATGATTCCCCATTCCAAAATCAGACGAACGCTAAGTTTGCTTGTCCGACGTACCATAGTTTCTACTGAACAGACTGTCCGACGAAAATTCTGCAGACTGCGCATTGTTCGGCTT
This sequence comes from Coptotermes formosanus, assembly GCA_013340265.1. Taxonomy (NCBI): domain Eukaryota; kingdom Metazoa; phylum Arthropoda; class Insecta; order Blattodea; family Rhinotermitidae; genus Coptotermes; species Coptotermes formosanus. The sequence goes on along the minus strand of BLKM01000354.1, from coordinate 256,493 downwards.
CCGCAGCGTGGGCTATATGTCCTGTGAAGAAAGCAATTAATGTTGTAGATTTACGTATTCCGGGTTTTGGTGAGAAAATTTGAAGGAAAGATACCATCTGGAAAAACTAGGAACTGATGAAAGAGTATCCAAAATGGATCTTAGAGAAACAGTATGACAGGGCATGGATTGAATTCATATGGTTCGGGATAGGGACAAGCGATGGGCTCTTGTGAACACGGTACTGAACCATCAGATTCCATAAAATGTTGGGCATTTCTCGACTAACTTGTTGGAATTCATCCATTTATGTTTCAATATTCCACACACATCCTTCAGTTCATGCAAGTGTTCATTTCTACACTACCTGCGATACTGTTAGCACCTCAAGAAGCACTCTGCACAATAGAGTTCCTTATGGACAGAAGAGGTACTGAACACGAAGCTGCCAGTCCTCCACAGTCGGTCGATGACACACCGCATGGACATGCGACAGTCGCCAGCAGAGAACGTCTACCAAGGTTGAAGAACTCTTAACCGTGCACGGTTCATTAATTCCTACATTGTACCCAGCACGGTGACTCAAGGATAATGTTCCTGGGTACATTCGGTACGGGACACCGAATACTGACCCACATCTTCGTGGTTTCTCCAAGTCACTTCAGGCAAATTCCACAACCGCTTCCTTCAACCCCCCCCCCCCTACAGTTAACTACTGGTTATCATCCTACACTGGACACTACACAGTCTGACTGTTAACAAATAAAATTATTACATGACATATATCAAAGACAGGGGCCGCGGTGGCGCAGTTGGTTGAGGCACTGTGCTACAAACCAGCAGGTCGCGGGTTCGATTCCCGATGGTGTCACTGGAATTTTTCATTGGCATAATCCTGTCGGTCGCACTATGGCCCTGGGGTCGACTCAGCCTCTAACAGAAATGAGTACCAGGAATATTTCCTGGGGGGTAAACGCGGCCGGTGCGTAGGGCTGACAACCTTACCACCTTCATGTGCCGATTGTCTAGAAATCTGGGAGCCTCGACCTCCTGGAACCCTGTGGGCCTGTCCAGGCCTGTAATGGGACTGCTTTACCTTTTATATATCAAAGACAGGGTGCACATACCTCGGGCGCCAAATCACCCTGACGACTATACTGTGTACAGTGGCGCCTTATATCTGTGGATCCTCAGTATGTCACTTTTCTGCCACCTACGATTTTACGTTGGCTGCTAAATTTTTTGAGAATGTGTACCCCAGATCAAAGACATAATTCAGCAACGCTGCTTCAACACCAGATGTTGCAGTACTGAATGACATGGTCAGATAATGACTGTGAGTAGGTTTGGATTTGGAAAGGGGGGTCAGCGACTTCTGCTACAGGGTGGAAGTACGTAACAGATTACACAGGTAGCAGGCAAAAATGTACGGCAGTTTGTGGATTGCTAACCACGGCAACACCCGTTGTTCAGATGTTTAAACCTGGCGTCATGTTCACTTTTCCGTTTACTGGACACTTAGTAGAAGGTACACTAAATTCAAAAGCCTCCCAAACTATGTCCCGGTATTCGCCAGGGACCGAAGAAAATCGCAAAACCTTAATAAATTCCATGTGGGGACTACCGTATTGATACAGACTGTACGCCATGTCGTTTCACTTTATATATTTAACAGAGCGAAAAGAGATGTTACCTGCTGGCTGGTATATACTGTTTCTGACACGGTGACAGGTCAATTAAAAACAAGAAGCCTCCTGCTCAAACACACTTAAAAGTATTCAAAAACCGTTCGCAATTTGTATACAAACAGCCTCGGCAGTATCTCGGTGTCAAGCACAGGCACATCACCCACTCGTCTCAGAGAAGGGGAACATTCTGCCTAATGACAGCTGACTCAACGTTCATATGAGAGTTGGATAAAGGTAACAAAATCAGATTCTGCGTGGACTATGGACTTAACAAGCAAGACAACTACAGTCGAACCCGGTTATAACGACACCGGTTGAAGCTACACCTCGCACATAACGTCACATGTTCTGTGGTATCGATTAATTCCTCACTGTTAACCATAATGTTACGCTCCTCGGTTATAACGACGCTCGTTTATAACGACACAAAATATTCAGTCCCTTTCACAACGTTACAGCAGGTTTCGATTGTCTTTAGGAATGAACGAAAGGTTCTATGCGAGGCCTCTGCAACAGCTAACGTTGCTCGCCTCTCTTCCCACGCATGACAGGATAATACCTAATCAAATTTCACCTCGATCTACCGTCAAGTCTCCCCCCCCTCCCCCCAGGCAAATGTGTGGCTATAAAACAGGCCACGACCGCTTCATTATACATGCTTTCATCATTTACCATAACACTATCACTTAGACGTTATATAATCCAAGTGAAGTCCCTGTGCATGCAATGAAGGAATGTGGAAACGTGTAGGTAAACTCCACTCATTCTTAACATCGGCACTAGACAGAGGTGAAATACCCACGGAATGGACGCTGCGTAGGCCCCAAAGCCTGTCTGGATGTTTTGGAAAAGAGAATCGCTTACCCCCACCTTGAACCCCAGCCCGTAGCCTGGTCCCCATACCGACTAAGCTATCAAGGTCGGGGGTCTGTAAAACTATAGCTGATGAATACGAGTTGGAAATAAACCAGAAATCCATGAGCCCCCTTTTGCGCCCTAAACAGCAGCTTTCTTTCAAAGCCCGCGATGTACAACAACAGATCGCTCATCCAGCACTCCTAACCCAGCAAGCGAACTCTGGCTCATTCAGACAGATATGGCACCAAAAAATAACCCTATGACCGACGTTGCAATTTAGATAAACAAATGCCCCCCACCCCCCACCCCGGGACACAAAAAAGACAGTTGTCAATTAGACGCAGTTGCAAGCAAAATAGGAACCCGGATCCTGTCGGCTATGTTAGTATTCCTACGGAATAATCACGAACGTAGTTTACACAGCGAATACGCCGACGCACCACTCACATGACGTTTTCATGCAACTCCGAAACCCCCTCCACCGGCACAATGTAAAGATTTATTGTTTAGAGTACGCACACTGTTCTGAGTACAATAAATACATACACAATGAAAGCCCTCCTCACAACTTATCCTTTATTTATTAAAAGTTTCAAATCGACATGTTTCGACCGCCTTGGTGGTCGAAACATGTTGCCAATTTTTAACTTTTAATAAATAAAGACTAAGTTGCGAGGAGGGCTTTCAATGTATATGTATGTAACGATTTATTGTTTCCCTTTGGTTCTGTCAGTATAAATAGCGATCTCTAAAATACAGACGCGCTACGTTTTCTTGGAAGTACGAAACGAATTGTTAAGCGTAGGTTACATTATCGTCAGTTTCCAACGAACGAATTCTTTCACGGTGCTGTGGTTACAACGTTGCAATGTCGGTCGTATACATAGTCAACGTTAGAAACAAAATGTTACTCAGTTAACCCAGGAAGGGAAACGAATTAAAAGAATGCTAACGATTTCAGTTCGATATGTGACGCCATTTTATTTCAATACACTCAGTTACAGTATCACCATGAAATGGCATCGTAAAAACGGGCCAAACTGTAGCAGATTCGTACTGGTGTACGTAATACACTCAAATTTTACGACAGAAACGGACCGCATACCGTCGCATAGCCCTAACAGTCATTCACGGTTATTTGAACTACGCTGCGTTTGTGGTTGAAAGCACACGCCCGCCAGAGGGAACTGTTTTCTGATCCGGTACGTCTAAAAAAAATAAAATAAAAAATAAATTGTTTTTTGTTAGGTATATGCAATATGTGACCAGATTTCAAAAACTGATCTGAAACACGCCATAAACACACAGAAAATGGCTGCGAGAGATTATTTAATGGTTCCGTACTGACCGCTGGGGGTTCAGTGTAACGGCCTATAAAGCTGCACCAAAATCATGTTGCTAACCACGACGCTCGTTCCATAAAACAGCCCAAAACGAGGAAAAACCCATTTAAGTTCTTCCAAGTACGGACTGAATTACAATTTGTACACACACACACACACACACACACACAGTTTTTGTGCAAATTTGGAAACTTCCAAGTAACTTCAATATTTACCAACCTTTACACGGACGGATTAACCCTTTAAAGACGGAGCGTGTCCGTTTTATATAAGGACCCAGTGCGTACCGCGCTGTAAACACTCTCCACTTCGGTTATAAAAACCAGTATCTTAATGTTTTATAAGGCAAAAGTTGCTGTTTGTTCTGAGATCCGTACAAAACACATACACACAATGTGGGCACCACGTAGAATTTTTGAATGTTAAACCGGGTAGTACGTAAAGTTACCGCTACGTTTTTAAGGGTTAACAGCAATAATCGCCCGAGCAAACACGCCCTTTTACCCCCACCTTCACACACTCGGTTAGGTCTATCAACCTTCTTGAATAACAGCGTATATGCGTTAACAGCATTCTTCCCGTTCCTGGCTATGTACGTACATAAGGCCTTACTGCGGAGACCAGCGTTCGATTTGAAGGTACTCCAAGTGAGATTCGCGGTGCACGAAGTGGCAATGGGAAAAGTTTCTCTTAGGGTAGTTCGGTTTCCACCCCCTCCACCCCCAGACAGTATCATTCCACCAATAATCCACATCTGTATTCATTCCACTACCACTGACAACATTTAGTCCTGACCAGCGACGGGCAAAAAGCGGACCTTTTACCTCTGCAGTGCGGCCCGCGGTGTAATTTCAGAAATACTGAACAGAGTTACGAAAATCTTATCCACATTCCCATAAAGACACAAAACGTAAAATGCGTCAGACTAGACCTCTTCACTTGGACAAACTGCATTTACCTCGTGATACGTTTACAATACTCAGTAACCATGCCCGACAAATGATCAGCCTTCTTTGGAAGTACTCATGTTTGTGAACAGTTGTTTTCAGAGACGAATACTGCGAAGAACCGTCGAGAAATCGACCTGACGACGTTACGGCTTCTCAAATAAATTCCGCTATGAACACCTGAGCGGCCAACAAGCCGTCGCAATTTTCGCAGTGAATGTCTTTTTTCTTGAACAGTGGCGAACAGTGAATAAACACGTGCAAGATGAAGGAAAAATGAAATGCCAACAAAGTGATCTCACTTCAGTTTATTTCACTCAGGATTTACTATAACATAAGCGCAAGCAAGGACTTATTAAGTTCAGATCAGTTGCAAATTTTCCACGATGAATTCAGATTTGTAAAGATTAGTTGGAATAATTTCTACGGCCCCGATGTTGGCACTACTGACGACAAGGGTATTATCATTATTGATACGTAAGTAAAAAAAATACGTATTATTTACGAGGACCGAGTAACATTTTTTCTCTCTTGATTTGACCCTCGTATCCAAAACATTACCCCCTCTGGCCTAGACAGTAATAGCGTTGCTAAACAAACTATTTTAAAAAATCTGATAACAACAGTCATGCCGAAACATGTAACCACGTAAACTACACGCGCATAGTGTGTTATGTGTACACACTACATGTATAACTCGAAACAACAGCTGATTACCGAATGGAAAATTTCCGCTTTTAAAATAAAGTACAGCTTCAGCGACTCCATTAACAGCTTACAGAATCTGAAGTCTATTCTACACTGCCAGGCGATAGCCAATAAGAAACAGCCATCGTTGCAAGGGGTTATAATGAGAAATGTTCATCCCCACCCAAACCCCTTCCTTCGCCGTCAGCACAAGGGATGTTGCAAAAATTAACCCAGACGGAGAAGACGCATGGAAACGAAGGAGTTGCCCCCTTTTGTTATATTCACGAAGCAAACATCAAAGAGAATATAATAAGGTCACAAAACGTGATGTTATCGGGAGGTGATGAAGGGGTTTGTATCGTCCGCCCAACGAAACGTAATTACAAAGTTATGTGCTAATGAACCAAGGCTGTCACAGTTCCAGCACTGCAACATGGCAAGCAGTACACATCTACCGACCTCAGCAAACCGCGAACAGCTACTTGCTACAGACACGACCGACACTCACACGCCATTACCTTTCACTTCCGCGCCGCCGCATTTCAAAGCCCTTTCCGAGTTTCGAAACAAGTATCCTGTTTGGTTATGGGACGTAGTTATAGTTGGCAACGTTGTAAGACACGGGATTTCCCGCGGGTAGTGTGCATTTTTTGTTCGTCACTACGCGCGAGTAGTCGCTACGAGGGGGTCGTGTTGTGCACCTTTCCTCGCCAGTGTTATTGTTCTAGTGACCACAGGGGTCATTTATAGTTGTGCAATTAACTATTAGTTTCATCGCAATAGTGAACTGGTGATTGTGTTGTAGTTTAAACTGCGGAACTACTGAAATCAAAGGAAACCAGTGTAATACAATGCAGTTACGACTAAGTTTGTTTGGCTAATTGTGAACTGAAATTAACTCTTTAAAGACGAAACGTATCTGTTTTATATAAAGACTCAGTGCGTAACGCGCTGTAAACACTCTCCAATTCGGTTATAAAAACCAGTCTCTTAATATTTTATAAGGCAAAAGTTGCTGTTCGTTCTGAGATCCGTACAAAACACATAAACGCAATGTGGGCACCATGTAGAATTTTTGAATGTTAAACCGGGTAGTATGTAAAGTTACCGCTAGGCTTCAGAAGTTAAGTATATACAATATATTGATCCAGTCTTTTTTTTTTACTTAACTGAGGAAACAGATGGCACAGCGTCATACCTCGGTTAAGGCCTTTATGTATACTCTAATTAGCTCAAGCTCACACATATCCACTATTCCTTTGTCTTCCCACATCTCTCGTTCTTCGGAACCATAGGCCTATGCAGTTCCGTAACTTCAATACAGGAGGAAAGAGGGGCCCCTGTGCCGGTCTGGGCGCTGTCGAGAAGCGAGAAATGTCTCGCCTCTAGCGGGCTGGGCAGCCTGTAGCCTAGGCCAACTACGATACGATGTACTCGGCACGTGTTGAAAGTAAGCACATAAAGTCACGAAGATACAAACGTCAGTCAACTGACCAACCTATTTGGCCTGGTACCCAAGTTCTTAGCAAACGTATTCTTAAAACAAATAGGTTCTGTCATGCTTATCCGAGATATACACCTACGCATAATTCCTCGACTCTGTGGCGCCAACGCCACAATTTCGCATCTCAGTACGCGCTTTGTAAGGTGAAGGTTGAAATAAAAACTCAAAGACATCGATAGTGTGTTCGTAAAATCAAGTGCGTTCCTAATTCAACGCACTGTAAGTAAAACCACCAGTGTGAACTTACATTGTAACAGCTTTAAATAAGCATAACTTTAAACGATTTAAGAAACCAATAAAGCGGTGAAATAACTCTACACCAAGAAGTGTATTCTAAATTTAATTACAACCGTAAACACGCAAAAAGCAGGCCTATATTGCTGGTTTTAAATGGCGCCACGTTTCAGCTTAAAATAATGTTACATTGGTATACGTCACGCGAATACAAGCTGAACTCCATGTACTCAGAAACGGCACAATGACCTGCCTCACACGCAATTCAGAGCATTAACTGGAACCCACGGAACACAATCACATGCACAGAATAACGTTGCACGCACTGACAGACTGATAGGTGCTGGGTGTTGACACACATGCGTTATTAAACGCTGGATGCATGCTATGGAATCGAACCACAGGTGTCCGGAATGTGGCTGCCCGCCCACGGGGGTGATCAAGCAGTCGCCACTGTACAATACCCACGAATGACCAGCAAAACTGTTTCTTACAGAAAGCCGTAAGTCAGTAACGTCACTTACCACCAGACGAATCTGGTCTCCTCTGTGATGTGGCACTCACCTGCAAAGGAAAACAGGTCAACGGTTAGTACATGGGCATTTGCGGTTTTTCCCATCACTACTGTCACAGTTACTTCTACCGAACTCACAAACGAGCGCCACTCTTGTCGTAAGTCCTAAGCAGTGGCGATCAACATTTGGGCACGAGGGCCAAAGAAAAAAATTTTTGGGGCCTACGTTATAAGTAACACCGTTTTTTTTTGCTCATCTACCATTAATTATAATACCCTGTTGTTAGTAGGGCTAACAATGGGGCGGTAAAACTTAACTGAAATCAGTATTTACAAAAATGGATTAATCGTCCAGAAATTGTACCTAGGCTTATATATTACGTACGCATTTGCGTCTCTTGTATATAAATCCTGAGTAAAATACACGTAAATTGAGCACACACAAATAATTTTATTTGCGTTCCACTTGCCCAGAAGCGTTACAGTTACTAAATTTGAAATGCAAATTTTATTTTCGTATGAACAGTGTGTTGTATTGTCAATAATACAACGTATTTCTGAATAATGTTTTTCTATGAATGTGCGAAATAAATTACTCGTCGAATATCATATTTTTGTTTCACGTTTCTAAAACTAGATCCCGGGCGGCCGCACTGCCCTGGTCGCTTCCCCACGCTCTTGCGATGGGCAGCTCACACCTCACTTCGTCAGTTCGCGAACTTGATGTAGTTCAGGGAACAATATACGTAGTAAACCGGGTGTGGTTGGTGTGAACTTGATGTAGTTCAGGGAACAATATACGTAGTAAACCGGGTGTGGTTGGTGTGAACTTGATGTAGTTCAGGGAACAATATACGTAGTAAACCGGGTGT